>JACCHV010002979.1:0-18438 GCA_018907245.1 Eupristina koningsbergeri
ACATACCCAAGTGAGTTGTTTTCCTTGGGTACAAGCTTTGTAGAACAACCCTTTAATTTTCATGTACCAACCGCAGTGAGTTATTTTGGTCGGATACAAGCTTTGCAGAAAATCATTTGAATTTTCTTGTACAAACCCAAGTGAGTTGTTTTTCTTGGGTATAAGCTTTGCAGAAAACCATTTAAATTTTCTTGTACAAACCCAAGTGAGTTGTGTTTCTTGGGTATAAGCTTTGCAGAAAATCATTTAAATTTTCTTGTACTAAACCAAGTGAGTTGTTTTCCTTGGGTACTAGCTTTGCAGAAAATCATTTGAATTTTCTTGTACAAACCCAAGTGAGTTGTTTTCCTTGGGTACTAGCGTTGCAGAAAATCATTTAAATTTTCTTGTACTAACCCAAGTGAGTTGTTTTTCTTGGGTATAAGCTTTGCAGAAAATCATTTAAATTTTCTTGTACATACCCAAGTGAGTTGTTTTCCTTGGGTACAAGCCTTGTAGAACAACCCTTTAATTTTCATGTACCAACCGCAGTGAATTATTTTGGTCGGATACAAGCTTTGCAGAAAATCATTTGAATTTTCTTGTACAAACCCAAGTGAGTTGTTGTACTTCGGAACAAGCTTTGCAGAAAAACGTTTTAATTTTCTTGTACTAAACCAAGTGAGTTGTTTTCCTTGGGTACAATCTTTTCAGAAAATCATTTAAATTTTCTTGTACTAAAGCAAGTGAGTTGTTTTCCTTGGGTACTAGCTGTGATAAAAAACCTTTTAATTTTCTTGTACTAACCCAAGTGAGTTATTTTGGTCGAATACAAGCTTTGCAGAAAATCATTTGAATTTTCTTGTACATACCCAAGTGAGTTGTTTTCCTTGGGTACAAGCCTTGTAGAACAACCCTTTAATATTAATGTACCAACCGCAGTGAGTTATTTTGGTCGGATACAAGCTTTGCAGAAAATCATTTGAATTTTCTTGTACAAACCCAAGTGAGTTATTTTGGTCGAATACAAGCTTTGCAGAAAATCATTTATATTTTCTTGTACATACCCAAGTGAGTTGTTTTCCTTGGGTACAAGCATTGTAGAAAAACCCTTTAATATTAATGTACCAACCGCAGTGAGTTATTTTGGTCGGATACAAGCTTTGCAGAAAATCATTTGAATTTTCTTGTACAAACCCAAGTGAGTTGTTTTCCTTGGGTACTAGCGTTGCAGAAAATCATTTAAATTTTCTTGTACTAACCCAAGTGAGTTGTTTTTCTTGGGTATAAGCTTTGCAGAAAATCATTTAAATTTTCTTGTACATACCCAAGTGAGTTGTTTTCCTTGGGTACAAGCCTTGTAGAACAACCCTTTAATTTTCATGTACCAACCGCAGTGAATTATTTTGGTCGGATACAAGCTTTGCAGAAAATCATTTGAATTTTCTTGTACAAACCCAAGTGAGTTGTTGTACTTCGGAACAAGCTTTGCAGAAAAACGTTTTAATTTTCTTGTACTAAACCAAGTGAGTTGTTTTCCTTGGGTACAATCTTTTCAGAAAATCATTTAAATTTTCTTGTACTAAACCAAGTGAGTTGTTTTCCTTGGGTACTAGCTGTGCAGAAAAACCTTTTAATTTTCTTGTACTAACCCAAGTGAGTTATTTTGGTCGAATACAAGCTTTGCAGAAAATCATTTGAATTTTCTTGTACATACCCAAGTGAGTTGTTTTCCTTGGGTACAAGCCTTGTAGAAAAACCCTTTAATTTTCATGTACCAACCGCAGTGAGTTATTTTGGTCGGATACAAGCTTTGCAGAAAATCATTTGAATTTTCTTGTACATACCCAAGTGAGTTGTTTTCCTTGGGTACAAGCTTTGTAGTAATTCATTTAAATGTTCTTGTACTAACCCAAATGAGTTGTTTTTATTGGGTACAAGCTTTGCAGAAAATCATTTAAATTTTCTTGTACTAAACCAAGTGAGTTGTTTTCATTGGGTACTAGGTTTGCAGAAAAACCTTTTAATTTTCTTGTACATACCCAAGTGAGTTGTTTTTCTTGGGTATAACCTTTGCAGAAAATCATTTAAATTTTCTTGTACATACCCAAGTGAGTTGTTTTCCTTGGGTACAAGCCTTGTAGAACAACCCTTTAATTTTCATGTACCAACCGCAGTGAGTTATTTTGGTCGGATACAAGCTTTGCAGAAAATCATTTGAATTTTCTTGTACAAACCCAAGTGAGTTGTTGTACTTCGGAACAAGCTTTGCAGAAAAACGTTTTAATTTTCTTGTACTAAACCAAGTGAGTTGTTTTCCTTGGGTACAATCTTTTCAGAAAATCATTTAAATTTTCTTGTACTAAACCAAGTGAGTTGTTTTCCTTGGGTACTAGCTGTGCAGAAAAACCTTTTAATTTTCTTGTACTAACCCAAGTGAGTTATTTTGGTCGAATACAAGCTTTGCAGAAAATCATTTGAATTTTCTTGTACATACCCAAGTGAGTTGTTTTGCTTGGGTACAAGCTTTGCAGAAAATCATTCCAATTTTCTTGTACTAAACCAAGTGAGTTGTTTTCCTTGGGTACTATCTTTGCAGAAAAACGTTTAAATTTTCTTGTACTAACCCAAGTGAGTTGTTTTCCTTGGGTACAAGCTTTGTAGAAAAACCCTTTAATATTCATGTACCAACCGCAGTGAGTTATTTTGGTTGGATACAAGCTTTGCAGAAAATCATTTAAATTTTCTTGTACATACCCAAGAGAGTTGTTATCCTTGGGTACTAGCGTTGCAGAAAATCATTTAAATTTTCTTGTACTAACCCAAGTGAGTTGTTTTTCTTGAGTATAAGCTTTGCAGAAAATCATTTAAATTTTCTTGTACTAACCCAAGTGAGTTGTTTTCCTTGGGTACTAGCGTTGCAGAAAATCATTTAAATTTTCTTGTACTAACCCAAGTGAGTTGTTTTTCTTGGGTGTAAGCTTTGCAGAAAAACCTTTTAATTTTCTTGTTCTAACCAAAGTGAGTTATTTTTCTTGGGTATAAGGTTTGCAGAAAATAATTTGAACTTTCTTGTACAAACCCAAGTGAGTAGTTTTCCTTGGGTACTAGCGTTGCAGAAAATCATTTAAATTTTGTTGTACATACCCAAGTGAGTTGTTTTCCTTGGGTACAAGCTTTGTAGAAAAACCCTTTAATATTCATGTACCTACCGCAGTGAGTTATTTTGGTCGGATACAAGCTTTGCAGAAAATCATTTGAATTTTCTTGTACAAACCCAAGTGAGTTGTTGTACTTCGGAACAAGCTTTGCAGAAAAACCTTTTATTTTTCTTGTACTAACCCAAGTGAGTTATTTTGGTCGGATACAAGCTTTGCAGAAAATCATTTGAATTTTCTTGTACATACCCAAGTGAGTTGTTTTGCTTGGGTACAAGCTTTGCAGAAAATCATTTGAATTTTCTTGTACAAACCCAAGTGAGTTGTTTTTCTTGGGTGTAAGCTTTGCAGAAAAACCTTTTAATTTTCTTGTACTAACCCAAGTGAGTTGTTTTTCTTGGGTATAAGGTTTGCAGAAAATAATTTGAACTTTCTTGTACAAACCCAAGTGAGTAGTTTTCCTTGGGTACTAGCGTTGCAGAAAATCATTTAAATTTTGTTGTACATACCCAAGTGAGTTGTTTTCCTTGGGTACAAGCTTTGTAGAAAAACCCTTTAATATTCATGTACCTACCGCAGTGAGTTATTTTGGTCGGATACAAGCTTTGCAGAAAATCATTTGAATTTTCTTGTACAAACCCAAGTGAGTTGTTGTACTTCGGAACAAGCTTTGCAGAAAAACCTTTTATTTTTCTTGTACTAACCCAAGTGAGTTATTTTGGTCGGATACAAGCTTTACAGAAAATCATGTGAATTTTATTGTACATACCCAAGTGAGTTATTTTGGTCGGATACAAGCTTTACAGAAAATCATTTGAATTTTATTGTACATACCCAAGTGAGTTGTTTTGCTTGGGAACAAGCGTTGCAGAAAATCATTTGAATTTTCTTGTACATACCCAAGTGAGTTGTTTTGCTTGGGAACAAGCGTTGCAGAAAATCATTTAAATTTTCTTGTACTAACCCAAGTGAGTTGTTTTCCTTGGGTACTAGCTTTGCAGAAAAACATTTTAATTTTCTTGTACTAACCCAAGTGAGTTGATTTCCTTGGGTACAAGCTTTGCAGAAAATCATTTGAATTTTCTTGTACATACCCAAGTGAGTTGTTTTCCTTGGGTATAAGCTTTGCAGATAATCATTTGAATTTTCTTGTACATACCCAAGTGAGTTGTTTTCCTTGGGTATAAGCTTTGCAGAAAATCATTTTAATATTCTTGTACTAACCCAAGTGAGTTGTTTTCCTTGGGTACTAGCGTTGCAGAAAATCATTTAAATTTTCTTGTACATACCCAAGTGAGTTGTTGTCCTTGGGTACAAGCTTTGTAGAAAAACCCTTTAATATTCATGTACCAACCGCAGTGAGTTATTTTGGTCGGATACAAGCTTTGCAGAAAATCATTTAAATTTTCTTGTACATACCCAAGAGAGTTGTTATCCTTGGGTACTAGCGTTGCAGAAAATTATTTAAATTTTCTTGTACTAACCCAAGTGAGTTGTTTTTCTTTGGTATAAGCTTTGCAGAAAATCATTTGAATTTTCTTGTACATACCCAAGTGAGTTGTTTTGCTTGGGAACAAGCGTTGCAGAAAATCATTTGAATTTTCTTGTACATACCCAAGTGAGTTGTTTTGCTTGGGAACAAGCGTTGCAGAAAATCATTTAAATTTTCTTGTACTAACCCAAGTGAGTTGTTTTCCTTGGGTACTAGCTTTGCAGAAAAACATTTTAATTTTCTTGTACTAACCCAAGTGAGTTGATTTCCTTGGGTACAAGCTTTGCAGAAAATCATTTGAATTTTCTTGTACATACCCAAGTGAGTTGTTTTCCTTGGGTATAAGCTTTGCAGATAATCATTTGAATTTTCTTGTACATACCCAAGTGAGTTGTTTTCCTTGGGTATAAGCTTTGCAGAAAATCATTTTAATATTCTTGTACTAACCCAAGTGAGTTGTTTTCCTTGGGTACTAGCGTTGCAGAAAATCATTTAAATTTTCTTGTACATACCCAAGTGAGTTGTTTTCCTTGGGTACAAGCCTTGTAGAACAACCCTTTAATTTTCATGTACCAACCGCAGTGAATTATTTTGGTCGGATACAAGCTTTGCAGAAAATCATTTGAATTTTCTTGTACAAACCCAAGTGAGTTGTTGTACTTCGGAACAAGCTTTGCAGAAAAACCTTTTAATTTTCTTGTACTAAACCAAGTAAGTTGTTTTCCTTGGGTACTAGCGTTGCAGAAAATCATTTAAATTTTCTTGTACTAACCCAAGTGAGTTGTTTTTCTTGGGTATAAGCTTTGCAGAAAATCATTTATATTTTCTTGTACATACCCAAGTGAGTTGTTTTCCTTGGGTACAAGCTTTGTAGAAAAACCCATTAATATTCATGTACCAACCGCAGTGAGTTATTTTGGTCGGATACAAGCTTTGCAGAAAATCATTTAAATTTTCTTGTACTAACCCAAGTGAGTTGTTTTCCTTGGGTACTAGCTTTGCAGAAAAACATTTTAATTTTCTTGTACTAACCCAAGTGAGTTGTTGTACTTCGGAACAAGCTTTGCAGAAAAACCTTTTATTTTTCTTGTACTAACCCAAGTGAGTTATTTTGGTCGGATACAAGCTTTGCAGAAAATCATTTGAATTTTCTTGTACATACCCAAGTGAGTTGTTTTGCTTGGGTACAAGCTTTGCAGAAAATCATTTAATTTTCTTGTACAAACCCAAGTGAGTTGTTTTTCTTGGGTACAAGCATTGCAGAAAAACCCTTTAATATTTATGTACCAACCGCAGTGAGTTATTTTGGTCGGATACAAGCTTTGCAGAAAATCATTTAAATTTTCTTGCACTAAAGCAAGTGAGTTGTTTTCCTTGGGTATAAGCTTTGCAGAAAATCATTTTAATATTCTTGTACTAACCCATGCGTGTTGTTTTCCTCGGATACATGCTTTGCAGAAAATCATTTGAATTTTCTTGCACTAAAGCAAGTGAGTTGTTTTCCTTGGGTATAAGCTTTGCAGAAAAACCTTTTATTTTTCTTGTACTAACCCAAGTGAGTTATTTTGGTCGGATACAAGCTTTGCAGAAAATCATTTGAATTTTCTTGTACTAAACCAAGTGAGTTGTTTTCCTTGAGTACTAGCTTTGCAGAAAATCATTTAAATTTTCTTGTACAAACCCAAGTGAGTTGTTATTCTTGGTAACAAGTTTTGCAGAAAATCATTTGAATTTTCTTGTACTAAACCAAGTGCGTTGTTTTCCTTGAGTACTAGCTTTGCAGAAAAACATTTAAATTTTCTTGTAGAAACCCAAGTGAGTTGTTATTATTGTTTACAAGTTTTGCAGAAAATCATTTAAATTTTCTTGTACTAAACCAAGTGAGTTGTTTTCCTGGGGTACTAGCTTTGCAGAAAAACCTTTTAATTTTCTTGTACTAACCCAAGTGTGTTATTTTGGTCGGATACAAGCTTTGCAGAAAATCATTTGAATTTTCTTGTACATACCCAAGTGAGTTGTTTTGCTTGGGTACAAGCTTTGCACAAAATCATTCCAATTTTCATGTACTAAACCAAGTGAGTTGTTTTCCTTGGGTACTAGCTTTGCACAAAATCATATAAATTTTCTTGTACATACCCAAGTGAGTTGTTTTCTTTGGGTACAAGCCTTGTAGAACAACCCTTTAATTTTCATGTACCAACCGCAGTGAGTTATTTTGGTCGGATACAAGCTTTGCAGAAAATCATTTGAATTTTCTTGTACAAACCCA
The DNA here is from genome assembly GCA_018907245.1 of Eupristina koningsbergeri. Taxonomy (NCBI): domain Eukaryota; kingdom Metazoa; phylum Arthropoda; class Insecta; order Hymenoptera; family Agaonidae; genus Eupristina; species Eupristina koningsbergeri. Next base: position 6,899 of record JACCHV010002979.1, read on the forward strand.
AGTGAGTTGTTGTACTTCGGAACAAGCTTTGCAGAAAAACGTTTTAATTTTCTTGTACTAAACCAAGTGAGTTCTTTTCCTTGGGTACAATCTTTTCAGAAAATCATTTAAATTTTCTTGTACTAAAGCAAGTGAGTTGTTTTCCTTGGGTACTAGCTGTGATAAAAAACCTTTTAATTTTCTTGTACTAACCCAAGTGAGTTATTTTGGTCGAATACAAGCTTTGCAGAAAATCATTTGAATTTTCTTGTACATACCCAAGTGAGTTGTTTTCCTTGGGTACAAGCCTTGTAGAACAACCCTTTAATATTAATGTACCAACCGCAGTGAGTTATTTTGGTCGGATACAAGCTTTGCAGAAAATCATTTGAATTTTCTTGTACAAACCCAAGTGAGTTATTTTGGTCGAATACAAGCTTTGCAGAAAATCATTTATATTTTCTTGTACATACCCAAGTGAGTTGTTTTCCTTGGGTACAAGCATTGTAGAAAAACCCTTTAATATTAATGTACTAACCCAAATGAGTTGTTTTTATTGGGTACAAGCTTTGCAGAAAATCATTTAAATTTTCTTGTACTAAACCAAGTGAGTTGTTTTCATTGGGTACTAGGTTTGCAGAAAAACCTTTTAATTTTCTTGTACATACCCAAGTGAGTTGTTTTTCTTGGGTATAACCTTTGCAGAAAATCATTTAAATTTTCTTGTACATACCCAAGTGAGTTGTTTTCCTTGGGTACAAGCCTTGTAGAACAACCCTTTAATTTTCATGTACCAACCGCAGTGAGTTATTTTGGTCGGATACAAGCTTTGCAGAAAATCATTTGAATTTTCTTGTACAAACCCAAGTGAGTTGTTGTACTTCGGAACAAGCTTTGCAGAAAAACCTTTTAATTTTCTTGTACTAACCCAAGTGAGTTGTTTTCCTTGGGTACAATCTTTGCAGAAAATCATTTAAATTTTCTTGTACTAAACCAAGTGAGTTGTTTTCCTTGGGTACTAGCTGTGCAGAAAAACCTTTTAATTTTCTTGTACTAACCCAAGTGAGTTATTTTGGTCGAATACAAGCTTTGCAGAAAATCATTTGAATTTTCTTGTACATACCCAAGTGAGTTGTTTTGCTTGGGTACAAGCTTTGCAGAAAATCATTCCAATTTTCTTGTACTAAACCAAGTGAGTTGTTTTCCTTGGGTACTATCTTTGCAGAAAAACGTTTAAATTTTCTTGTACTAACCCAAGTGAGTTGTTTTCCTTGGGTACAAGCTTTGTAGAAAAACCCTTTAATATTCATGTACCAACCGCAGTGAGTTATTTTGGTTGGATACAAGCTTTGCAGAAAATCATTTAAATTTTCTTGTACATACCCAAGAGAGTTGTTATCCTTGGGTACTAGCGTTGCAGAAAATCATTTAAATTTTCTTGTACTAACCCAAGTGAGTTGTTTTTCTTGAGTATAAGCTTTGCAGAAAATCATTTAAATTTTCTTGTACTAACCCAAGTGAGTTGTTTTCCTTGGGTACTAGCGTTGCAGAAAATCATTTAAATTTTCTTGTACTAACCCAAGTGAGTTGTTTTTCTTGGGTGTAAGCTTTGCAGAAAAACCTTTTAATTTTCTTGTTCTAACCAAAGTGAGTTATTTTTCTTGGGTATAAGGTTTGCAGAAAATAATTTGAACTTTCTTGTACAAACCCAAGTGAGTAGTTTTCCTTGGGTACTAGCGTTGCAGAAAATCATTTAAATTTTGTTGTACATACCCAAGTGAGTTGTTTTCCTTGGGTACAAGCTTTGTAGAAAAACCCTTTAATATTCATGTACCTACCGCAGTGAGTTATTTTGGTCGGATACAAGCTTTGCAGAAAATCATTTGAATTTTCTTGTACAAACCCAAGTGAGTTGTTGTACTTCGGAACAAGCTTTGCAGAAAAACCTTTTATTTTTCTTGTACTAACCCAAGTGAGTTATTTTGGTCGGATACAAGCTTTACAGAAAATCATTTGAATTTTATTGTACATACCCAAGTGAGTTATTTTGGTCGGATACAAGCTTTACAGAAAATCATTTGAATTTTATTGTACATACCCAAGTGAGTTGTTTTGCTTGGGTACAAGCTTTGCAGAAAATCATTCCAATTTTCTTGTAGTAAACCAATTGAGTTGTTTTCCTTGGGTACTAGCTTTGCAGAAAAACCTTTTCATTTTCTGGTACTAAACCAAGTGTGTTGTTTTCCTTGGGTACTAGCTTTGCAGAAAAGCCTTTTAATTTTCTTGTACTAAACCAAGTGTGTTGTTTTCCTTGGGTACTAGCGTTGCAGAAAATGATTTAAATTTTCTTGTACTAACCCATGTGAGTTGTTTTCCTTGGGTACTAGCTCTGCAGAAAAACCTTTCAATTTTCTTGTACTAACCCAAGTGTGTTATTTTGGTCGGATACAAGCTTTGCAGAAAATCATTTGAATTTTCTTGTACATACCCAAGTGAGTTGTTTTGCTTGGGTACAAGCTTTGCAGAAAATCATTTGAATTTTCTTGTACAAACCCAAGTGAGTTGTTTTTCTTGGGTACAAGCATTGCAGAAAAACCCTTTAATATTTATGTACCAACCGCAGTGAGTTATTTTGGTCGGATACAAGCTTTGCAGAAAATCATTTAAATTTTCTTGCACTAAAGCAAGTGAGTTGTTTTCCTTGGGTATAAGCTTTGCAGAAAATCATTTTAATATTCTTGTACTAACCCATGCGTGTTGTTTTCCTCGGATACATGCTTTGCAGAAAATCATTTGAATTTTCTTGCACTAAAGCAAGTGAGTTGTTTTCCTTGGGTATAAGCTTTGCAGAAAAACCTTTTATTTTTCTTGTACTAACCCAAGTGAGTTATTTTGGTCGGATACAAGCTTTGCAGAAAATCATTTGAATTTTCTTGTACTAAACCAAGTGAGTTGTTTTCCTTGAGTACTAGCTTTGCAGAAAATCATTTAAATTTTCTTGTACAAACCCAAGTGAGTTGTTATTCTTGGTAACAAGTTTTGCAGAAAATCATTTGAATTTTCTTGTACTAAACCAAGTGCGTTGTTTTCCTTGAGTACTAGCTTTGCAGAAAAACATTTAAATTTTCTTGTAGAAACCCAAGTGAGTTGTTATTATTGTTTACAAGTTTTGCAGAAAATCATTTAAATTTTCTTGTACTAAACCAAGTGAGTTGTTTTCCTGGGGTACTAGCTTTGCAGAAAAACCTTTTAATTTTCTTGTACTAACCCAAGTGTGTTATTTTGGTCGGATACAAGCTTTGCAGAAAATCATTTGAATTTTTTTCTTGTACATACCCAAGTGAGTTGTTTTGCTTGGGTACAAGCTTTGCACAAAATCATTCCAATTTTCATGTACTAAACCAAGTGAGTTGTTTTCCTTGGGTACTAGCTTTGCACAAAATCATATAAATTTTCTTGTACATACCCAAGTGAGTTGTTTTCCATGGGTACAAGCTTTGTAGAAAAACCCTTTAATATTCATGTACCAACCGCAGTGAGTTATTTTGGTCGGATACAAGCTTTGCAGAAAATCATTTGAATTTTCTTGTACAAACCCAAGTGAGTTGTTGTACTTCGGAACAAGCCTTGCAGAAAACCCTTTTAATTTTCTTGTACTAACCCAAATGAGTTGTTTTTCTTGGGTATAAGTTTTGCAGAAAATCATTTAAATTTTCTTGTGCATACCCAAGTGAGTTGTTTTCCTTGGGTACTAGCTTTGCAGAAAATCATATAAATTTTTTTGTACTAACCTAAGTGAGTTGTTTTCCATGGGAACAAGCTTTGCAGAAAAACCTTTTAATTTTCTTGTACTAACCCAAGTGAGTTGTTTTTCTTGGGTACAAGCTTTGCAGAAAATCATTTAAATTTTCTTGCACATACCCAAGTGAGTTGTTTTCCTTGGGTACTAGCTTTGCAGAAAATAATATAAATTTTTTTGTACCAACCCAAATGAGTTGTTTCCTTGGGTAAAAGCTTTGCAGAAAAACCCTTTAATATTCATGTACCAACCGCAGTGAGTTATTTTGGTCGGATACAAGCTTTACGGAAATCATATGAATTTTCATGTACAAAGCCAAGTGAGTTGTTTTCCTTGGGTATAAGCTTTGCAGAAAATCATTTAAATTTTCTTGTACATACCCAAGTGAGTTTTTTTCCTCGGGTACAAGCATTGCAGAAAAACCCTTTAATATTTATGTACCAACCGCAGTGAGTTATTTTGGTCGGATACAAGCTTTGCAGAAAATCATTTGAATTTTCTTGTACAAACCCAAGTGAGTTGTTTTTCTTGGGTACAAGCTTTGCAGAAAATCATTTAAATTTTCTTGTACATACCCAAGTGAGTGGTTTTCCTTGGGTACTAGCTTTGCATAAAATCATATAAATTTTTTTGTACTAACCCAAGTGAGTTGTTTTCCTTGGGAACAAGCTTTGCATAAAAACCTTTTAATTTTCTAGTACTAAACCAAGTGAGTTGTTTGCGTTGGGTACTAGCTTTGCAGAAAAGCCTTTTAATTTTCTTTTACTAAACCAAGTGTGTTGTTTTCCTTGGGTACAAGCTTTGCAGAAAATCATTTAAATTATCTTGCACATACCCAAGTGAGTAGTTTTCCTTGGGTACTAGCTTTGCAGAAAATCATATAAATTTTCTTGTACTAACCCAAGTGAGTTATTTTTCTTGGGTAGAAGCTTTGCTGAAAATGATTTAAATTTTCTTGCACATACCCAAGTGAGTTATTTCCTTGGGTACAAGCTTTGCAGAAAAACCCTTTAATATTCATGTACCAACCGCAGTGAGTTATTTTGGTCGGATACCATCTTTGCAATAAAAACCTTTTAATTTTCGTACTAACCAAGTGAGTGCAGAAAATTTTTAATTTTCTTGTTAGTTGTTTTCCTTGGGTACTAGCTTTCAGGTACTAACCAAGTGAGTTGTTTTCCAAGCTTTGCAGAAAAACCTTTTAATTTTCTTGTACTAAACTAAGTGAGTTGTTTTCCTTGGGTATAAGCTTTGCAGAAAATCATTTAAATTTTCTTGTACAAACCCAAGTGAGTTGTTATTCTTGGGTACAAGCTTTGCAGAAAATCATATAAATTTTTTTGTACTAACCTAAGTGAGTTGTTTTCCTTGGGAATAAGCTTTGCAGAAAAATTTAATTTTCTTGTACTAACCCAAGTGAGTTGTTTTTCTTGGGTACAAGCTTTGCAGAAAATCATTTAAATTTTCTTGCACATACCCAAGTGAGTTGTTTTCCTTGGGTACTAGCTTTGCAGAAAATAATATAAATTTTTTTGTACCAACCCAAATGAGTTGTTTCCTTGGGTAAAAGCTTTGCAGAAAAACCCTTTAATATTCATGTACCAACCGCTGTGAGTTATTTTGGTCGGATACAATCTTTGAAGAAAAACGATTTAATTTTCTTGTACTAACCCAAGGGAGTTATTTTGGTCGGATACAAGCTTTACGGAAATCATATGAATTTTCATGTACAAAGCCAAGTGAGTTGTTTTCCTTAGGTATAAGCTTTGCAGAAAATCATTTAAATTTTCTTGTACATACCCAAGTGAGTTTTTTTCCTTGGGTACAAGCATTGCAGAAAAACCCTTTAATATTTATGTACCAACCGCAGTGAGTTATTTTGGTCGGATACAAGCTTTGCAGAAAATCATTTGAATTTTCTTGTACAAACCCAAGTGAGTTGCTTTTCTTGGGTACAAGCTTTGCAGAAAATCATTTAAATTTTCTTGTACATACCCAAGTGAGTGGTTTTCCTTGGGTACTAGCTTTGCAGAAAATCATATAAATTTTTTTGTACTAACCCAAGTGAGTTGTTTTCCTTGGGAACAAGCTTTGCATAAAAACCTTTTAATTTTCTAGTACTAAACCAAGTGAGTTGTTTGCGTTGGGTACTAGCTTTGCAGAAAAGCCTTTTAATTTTCTTTTACTAAACCAAGTGTGTTGTTTTCCTTGGGTACAAGCTTTGCAGAAAATCATTTAAATTATCTTGCACATACCCAAGTGAGTAGTTTTCCTTGGGTACTAGCTTTGCAGAAAATCATATAAATTTTCTTGTAATTTTCTTGTACAAACCCAAGTGAGTTGTTTTCCTTGGGTACTAGCGTTGCAGAAAATCATTTAGATTTTCTTGTACTAACACAAGTGAGTTGTTTTTCTTGGGTATAAGCTTTGCAGAAAATCATTTGAATTTTCTTGTACATACCCAAGTGAGTTGTTTTCCTTGGGTACAAGCTTTGTAGAACAACCCTTTAATTTTCATGTACCAACCGCAGTGAGTTATTTTGGTCGGATACAAGCTTTGCAGAAAATCATTTGAATTTTCTTGTACTAACCCAAGTGAGTTGTTTTCCTTGGGTACTAGCGTTGCAGAAAATCATTTAGATTTTCTTGTACTAACACAAGTGAGTTGTTTTCCTTGGGTACAAGCTTTGTAGAACAACCCTTTAATTTTCATGTACCAACCGCAGTGAGTTATTTTGGTCGGTTACAAGCTTTGCAGAAAATCATTTGAATTTTCTTGTACAAACCCAAGTGAGTTGTTTTCTTGGGTACTTTGCAGAAAATCATTTAGTACTAAAGCTTTGCAGAAAATCATTTGAATTTTCTTGTACATACCCAAGTGAGTTGTTTTCCTTGGGTACAAGCTTTGTAGAACAACCCTTTAATTTTCATGTACCAACCGCAGTGAGTTATTTTGGTCGGATACAAGCTTTGCAGAAAATCATTTGAATTTTCTTGTACAAACCCAAGTGAGTTGTTTTCTTGGGTATAAGCTTTGCAGAAAATCATTTAAATTTTCTTGTACATACCAAGTGAGTTGTTTTCCTTGGGTACTAAGCTTTGCAGAAAATCTTTTAATTTTCTTGTACTAAACCAAGTGAGTTGTTTTCCTTGGGTATAAGCTTTGCAGAAAATCATTTTAAATTTTCTTGTACTAAACCCAAGTGAGTTGTTTTCCTTGGGTACTAGCTTTGCAGAAAATCATTTAATTTTCTTGTACTAACCCAAGTGAGTTGTTTTCCTTGGGTATAAGCTTTGCAGAAAATCATTAATTTTCTTGTACATACCCAAGTGAGTTGTTTTCCTTGGGTACAAGCTTTGTAGAACTTTAATTTTCTGTACCAACCGCAGTGAGTTATTTTGGTCGGATACAAGCTTTGCAGAAAATCATTTGAATTTTCTTGTACAAACCCAAGTGAGTTGTTTTTCTTGGGTAAAGCTTTGCAGAAAATCATTTAAATTTTCTTGTACATACCCAAGTGAGTTGTTTTCCTTGGGTACAAGCTTTGCAGAAAAGCTTTAATTTTCTTGTACATACCCAAGAGAGTTGTTTCCTTGGGTACTAGCTTTGCAGAAAAACATTTAATTTTCTTGTACAAACCCAAGTGAGTTGTTTTCCTTGGGTACTAGTTTGCAGAAAACTTTAATTTTCTTGTACTAAACAAGTGAGTGGTTTTCTTGGGTATAAGCTTTGCAGAAAATCATTTAAATTTTCTTGTACATACCCAAGTGAGTTGTTTTCCTTGGGTACAAGCTTTGCAGAAAAACCCTTTAATATTTATGTACCAACCGCAGTGAGTTATTTTGGTCGGATACAAGCTTTGCAGAAAATCATTTGAATTTTCTTGTACAAACCCAAGTGAGTTGTTTTCCTTGGGTACTAGCGTTGCAGAAAATCATTTAAATTTTCTTGTACTAACCCAAGTGAGTTGTTTTTCTTGGGTATAAGCTTTGCAGAAAATCATTTAAATTTTCTTGTACATACCCAAGTGAGTTGTTTTCCTTGGTTACAAGCTTTGTAGAAAAACCCTTTAATATTCATGTACCAACCGCAGTGAGTTATTTTGGTCGGATACAAGCTTTGCAGAAAATCATTTAAATTTTCTTGTACATACCCAAGTGAGTTGTTTTTCTTGGGTATAAGCTTTGCAGAAATCTTTAAATTTTCTTGTACTAAACCAAGTGAGTTGTTTTCCTTGGGTACTAGCTTTGCAGAAAAACCTTTTAATTTTCTTGTACAAACCCAAGTAAGTTATTGTTCTTGGGTATAAGCTTTGCAGAAAATCATTTGAATTTTCTTGTACATACCCAAGTGAGTTGTTTTGCTTGGGAACAAGCGTTGCAGAAAATCATTTAAATTTTCTTGTACTAACCCAAGTGAGTTGTTTTCCTTGGGTACTAGCTTTGCAGAAAAACATTTTAATTTTCTTGTACTAACCCAAGTGAGTTATTTTTCTTTGGTATAAGCTTTGCAGAAAATCATTTGAATTTTCTTGTATTTTCTTGTACAGCGTTGCAGAAAATCATTTAGATTTTCTTGTACTAACACAAGTGAGTTGTTTTCCTTGGGTACTAGCTTTGCAGAAAATCATTTAAATTTTCTTGTACATACCCAAGTGAGTTGTTTTCCTTGGGTACAAGCTAGAAAGTACTTGAATTTTCAGAAAAATCATTTGAATTTTCTTGTACAAACCCAAGTGAGTTGTTTTTCTTGGGTATAAGCTTTGCAGAAAATCATTTAAATTTTCTTGTACATACCCAAGTGAGTTGTTTTCCTTGGGTACTAAGCTTTGCAGAAAAACATTTTAATTTTCTTGTACTAACCCAAGTGAGTTGTTTTCCTTGGGTACAAGCTTTGCAGAAAATCATTTGAATTACATTGAGTTCTTGGGTATAAGCTTTGCAGAAAATCATTTGAATTTTCTTGTACATACCCAAGTGAGTTGTTTTCCTTGCAAGCTTTGTAGAGCAACCCTTTAATTTTCATGTACCAACCGCAGTGAGTTATTTTGGTCGGATACAAGCTTTGCAGAAAATCATTTGAATTTTCTTGTACAAACCCAAGTGAGTTGTTTTTCTTGGGTATAAGCTTTGCAGAAAATCATTTGAATTTTCTTGTACATACCCAAGTGAGTTGTTTTCCTTGTGTATAAGCTTTGCAGAAAATCATTTGAATTGTCTTGTACATACCCAAATGAGTTGTTTTGCTTGGGAACAAGCGTTGCAGAAAATCATTTGAATTTTCTTGTACATAACCAAGTGAGTTGTTTTCCTTGGGTACTAGCTTTGCAGAAAAACATTTTAATTTTCTTGTACTAACCCAAGTGAGTTGTTTTCCATGGGTACAAGCTTTGCAGAAAATCATTTGAATTTTCTTGTACTAACCCAAGTGAGTTGTTTTCCTTGGGTACAAGCTTTGCAGAAAATCATTTGAATTTTCTTGTACATACCCAAGTGAGTTGTTTTCCTTGGGTATAAGCTTTGCAGAAAATCATTTGAATTTTCTTGTACATACCCAAGTGAGTTGTTTTCCTTGGGTGTAAGCTTTGCAGAAAATCATTTGAATTGTCTTGTACATACCCAAATGAGTTGTTTTGCTTGGGAACAAGCGTTGCAGAAAATCATTTGAATTGTCTTGTACATACCCAAGAGAGTTGTTATCCTTGGGTACTAGCGTTGCAGAAAATCATTTAAATTTTCTTGTACTAACCCAAGTGAGTTGTTTTTCTTGGGTATAAGCTTTGCAGAAAATCATTTGAATTTTCTTGTACATACCCAAATGAGTTGTTTTGCTTGGGAACAAGCGTTGCAGAAAATCATTTGAATTGTCTTGTACATACCCAAGAGAGTTGTTTCCTTGGGTACTAGCTTGCAGAAAATCATTTAAATTTTCTTGTACTAACCCAAGTGAGTTGTTTTTCTTTGGTATAAGCTTTGCAGAAAATCATTTAAATTTTCTTGTACATACCCAAGTGAGTTGTTTTCCTTGGGTACTAGCTTTGCAGAAAAACATTTTAATTTTCTTGTACTAACCCAAGTGAGTTATTTTTCTTTGGTATAAGCTTTGCAGAAAATCATTTGAATTTTCTTGTACAAACCCAAGTGAGTTGTTTTCCTTGGGTACTAGCGTTGCAGAAAATCATTTAGATTTTCTTGTACTAACACAAGTGAGTTGTTTTTCTTGGGTATAAGCTTTGCAGAAAATCATTTAAATTTTCTTGTACATACCCAAGTGAGTTGTTTTCTTGGGTATAAGCTTTGCAAAAATCTTTTAAATTTTCTTGGTGACACAAGCTTTGCAGAAAATCATTTGAATTTTCTTGTACATAACCCAAGTGAGTTGTTTTCCTTGGGTATAAGCTTTGCAGAAAATCATTTAGATTTTCTTGTACTAACCCAAGTGAGTTGATTTCCTTGGGTTCAAGCTTTGCAGAAAATCATTTGAATTTTCTTGTACATACCCAAGTGAGTTGTTTTCCTTGGGTATAAGCTTTGCAGAAAATCATTTTAATATTCTTGTACTAACCCAAGTGAGTTGTTTTCCTTGGGTACTAGCTTTGCAGAAAAACATTTAAATTTTCTTGTACATACCCAAGTGAGTTGTTTTTCTTGGGTATAAGATTTGCAGAAAATCATTTAAATTTTCTTGTACATACCCAAGTGAGTTGTTTTCCTTGGGTACAAGCTTTGTAGAACAACCCTTTAATTTTCATGTACCAACCGCAGTGAGTTATTTTGGTCGGATACAAGCTTTGCAGAAAATCATTTGAATTTTCTTGTACAAACCCAAGTGAGTTGTTTTTCTTGGGTATAAGCTTTGCAGAAAATCATTTAAATTTTCTTGTACATACCCAAGTGAGTTGTTTTCCTTGGGTATTTGTAAACAACCCTTTAATTTTCATGTACCAACCGCAGTGAGTTATTTTGGTCGGATACAAGCTTTGCAGAAAATCATTTAAATTTTCTTGTACATACCCAAGTGAGTTGTGTTCCTTGGGTACTAGCGTTGCAGAAAATCATTTAGATTTTCTTGTACTAACACAAGTGAGTTGTTTTCCTTTGGTTACTAGCTTTGCAGAAAAGCCTTTTAATTTTCTTGTACTAATCCAAGTAAGTTGTTTTCCTTGGGTACTAGCGTTGCAGAAAATCATTTAAATTTTCTTGTACTAACCCAAGTGAGTTGTTTTTCTTGGGTATAAGCTTTGCAGAAAATCATTTAAATTTTCTTGTACATACCCAAGTGAGTTGTTTTCCTTGGGTACAAGCTTTGTAGAAAAACCCTTTAATATTCATGTACCAACCGCAGTGAGTTATTTTGGTCGGATACAAGCTTTGCAGAAAATCATTTAAATTTTCTTGTACATACCCAAGAGAGTTGTTATCCTTGGGTACTAGCGTTGCAGAAAATCATTTAAATTTTCTTGTACTAACCCAAGTGAGTTGTTTTTCTTGGGTATAAGCTTTGCAGAAAATCATTTAAATTTTCTTGTACATACCCAAGTGTGTTGTTTTTCTTGGGTATAAGCTTTGCAGAAAATCATTTAAATTTTCTTGTACTAAACCAAGTGAGTTGTTTTCCTTGGGTACTAGCTTTGCAGAAAAACCTTTTAATTTTCTTGTACTATCCCAAGTAAGTTATTTTTCTTGGGTATAAGCTTTGCAGAAAATCATTTGAATTTTCTTGTACATACCCAAGTGAGTTGTTATCCTTGGGTACTAGCGT
>JACCHV010002980.1:0-26847 GCA_018907245.1 Eupristina koningsbergeri
TTCTAAAAATCTGAAATATGTACCAGCTGTATTTTGTTCAAATACTCGAAAATTGATCTATAATAGCATTATATTGAGACTATATACATTGTCTTTACATTCTCAAGTGCATTCAATTAAGATTTTATTTCTAGAAGCTCTAATTGTCATTATTATATACAAATTATTTATGAACACACATGTGCATTTTAACAATCTGATATAAATACCAGCTAAATTTTTTTCAAATACTCGAAAATGCATTCACAATTGCAGTTCTTTGAGGCTATATACAATTTTTTTACATTCTCAAGTGCATTAAGTAAAGAATTTATTTTAGAAATTCAAATTGTCATTATTATATGCAAATTTATTATGCACTCACAGGTGCATTCTAAATATCTGAAATATGTACCAGCTGTATTTTGTCCAAATACTCGAAAATTCATCTATAATAGAATTATATTGAGACTATATACATTGTCTTTACCTTCTCAAGTGCATTAAATTAAGATTTTATTGTAGAAATTGAAATTGTCATTATTATATGCAAATTTATTATGCACTCACACGTGAATTCTAAAAATCTGATATAAATACCAGCTGTATTTTGTTTTAAATACTCGAAAATTCATCCATAATTGCAGTATATTGAGGCTATACACATTTTTTTTACATTCTCAAGTGCATTAAATTAAGATTTTATTGTAGAAATTCTAATTGTCATTATTATATGCAAATTTATTATGCACTCACATATGCATTTTAACAATCTGATATAAATACCAGCTGTATATTCTTTATATACTGGAAAATGGATTAAAAATTGCAGTATTTTCAGGCTATATACAATGTTTTTACATTCTCATGTTCATTAAATTAAGATTTTATTGTAGAAATTGAAATTGTCATTATTATATACAAATTAGTTATGCACACACAGGTGAATTCTAAATATCTGAAATATGTACCAGCTGTATTTTGTCCAAATTCTCGAAAATTCATCTATAATAGAATTATATTGAGACTATATACATTGTCTTTACATTCTCAAGTGCATTAAATTAAGATTTTATTGTAGAAATTGAAATTGTCATTATTATATGCAAATTTATTATGCACTCACACGTGAATTCTAAAAATCTGATATAAATACCAGCTGTATTTTGTTTTAAATACTCGAAAATTCATCCATAATTGCAGTATATTGAGGCTATACACATTTTTTTTACATTCTCAAGTGCATTAAATTAAGATTTTATTGTAGAAATTCTAATTGTCATTATTATATGCAAATTTATTATGCACTCACATATGCATTTTAACAATCTGATATAAATACCAGCTGTATATTCTTTATATACTGGAAAATGGATTAAAAATTGCAGTATTTTGAGGCTATATACAATGTTTTTACATTCTCAAGTGCATTAAATTAAGATTTAATGGTAGAAATTAAAATTGTCATTATTATATACAAATTATTTATGCACACACAGGTGAATTCTAAAAATCTGAAATATGTACCAGCTGTATTTTGTTCAAATACTCGAAAATTCATCTATAATAGCATTATATTGAGACTATATACATTGTCTTTACATTCTCAAGTGCATTCAATTAAGATTTTTTGTAGAAATTGAAATTGTCATTATTATATGCAAATTTTTTATGCACTCACACGTGAATTCTAAAAATCTGATATAAATACCAGCTGTATTTTGTTTTAAATACTCGAAAATTCATCCATAATTGCAGTATATTGAGGCTATACACATTTTTTTTACATTCTCAAGTGCATTAAATTAAGATTTTATTGTAGAAATTCTAATTGTCATTATTATATGCAAATTTAATATGCACTCACATATGCATTTTAACAATCTGATATAAATACCAGCTGTATATTCATTATATACTGGAAAATGGATTAAAAATTGCAGTATTTTGAGGCTATATACATTGTTTTTACATTCTCAAGTGCATTAAATTAAGATTTTATTGTAGAAATTGAAATTGTCATTATTATATACAAATTATTTATGCACACACAGGTGAATTCTAAATATCTGAAATATGTACCAGCTGTAATTTGTCCAAATACTCGAAAATTCATCTATAATAGAATTATATTGAGACTATATACATTGTCTTTACCTTCTCAAGTGCATTAAATTAAGATTTTATTGTAGAAATTCAAAAGTCATTATTATATGCAAATTTATTATGCACTCACAGATGTAATTTAACAATCTGATATAAATACCAGCTGTATAATGTTTATATACTTGAAAATGGATTAAAAATTGCAGTATTTTCAGGCTATATACAATGTTTTTACATTCTCATGTTCATTAAATTAAGATTTTATTGTAGAAATTGAAATTGTCATTATTATATACAAATTATTTATGTACACACAGGTGAATTCTAAATATCTGAAATATGTACCAGCTGTATTTTGTCCAAATACTCGAAAATTCATCTATAATAGAATTATATTGAGACTATATACATGTCTTTACATTCTCAAGCGCATTAAATTAAGATTTTATTGTAGAAATTGAAATTGTCATTATTATATGCAAATTTATTATGCACTCACACGTGAATTCTAAAAATCTGATATAAATACCAGCTGTATTTTGTTTTAAATACTCGAAAATTCATCCATAATTGCAGTATATTGAGGCTATACACATTTTTTTTACATTCTCAAGTGCATTAAATTAAGATTTTATTGTAGAAATTCTAATTGTCATTATTATATGCAAATTTATTATGCACTCACATATGCATTTTAAGAATCTGATATAAATACCAGCTGTATATTCTTTATATACTGGAAAATGGATTAAAAATTGCAGTATTTTGAGGCTATATACAATGTTTTTACATTCTCAAGTGCATTAAATTAAGATTTAATGGTAGAAATTAAAATTGTCATTATTATATACAAATTATTTATGCACACACAGGTGAATTCTAAAAATCTGAAATATGTACCAGCTGTATTTTATTCAAATACTCGAAAATTCATCTATAATAGCATTATATTGAGACTATATACATTGTCTTTACATTCTCAAGTGCATTCAATTAAGATTTTTTGTAGAAATTGAAATTGTTATTATAATATGCAAATTTATTATGCACTCACACGTGAATTCTAAAAATCTGATATAAACACCAGCTGTATTTTGTTTTAAATACTCGAAAATTCATCCATAATTGCAGTATATTGAGGCTATACACATTTTTTTTAAATTCTCAAGTGCATTAAATTAAGATTTTATTGTAGAAATTCTAATTGTCATTATTATATGCAAATTTATTATGCACTCACATATGCATTTTAAGAATCTGATATAAATACCAGCTGTATATTCTTTATATACTCGAAAATGTATTAACAATTGCAGTATTAAGAGACTATACACAATTTTTTACATTTTCAAGTGCATTAAATTAAGATTTTATTGTAGAAATTCAAATTGTCATTATAATATACAAATTTATTATGCACACACACGTGAATTCTAAAAATCTGAAATTTGTACTAGCTGTATTTTGTGTCAAATATTAGACAATTCTTCTATATTTGCATTATTTTTAGACTATATACATTGTTTTTACATTCTTAAGTGCATTCAATTAAGATTATATTGTAGAAATTCAAATTGTCATTATTATATGCAAATTTATTATGCACTCACACATGAATTCTAAAAATCTGATATAAATACCATCTGTATTTGTTTTAAATACTCGAAAATTCATCTACAATTGCAGTATTTTGAGACTATATACATTGTCTTTACATTCTCAAGTGCAATCAATTATGATTTTATTGTAGAAATTCTAATTGTCATTATTATATGCAAATTTATTATGCACTCACATATGCATTTTAACAATCTGATATAAATACCAGCTGTATATTCTTTATATACTCGAAAATGGATTAAAAATTGCAGTATTTTGAGGCTATATACAATGTTTTTACATTCTCAAGTGCATTAAATTAAGATTTAATGGTAGAAATTAAAATTGTCATTATTATATACAAATTATTTATGCACACACAGGTGAATTCTAAAAATCTGATATAAATACCAGCTGTCTATTCTTTATATACTCGAAAATGTATCAACAATTGCAGTATTTTGAAGCTATATACATTGTTTTTACATTCTCAAGTGCATTAAGTAAAGATTTTATTTTAGAAATTCAAATTGTCATTATTATATGCAAATTTATTATGCACTCACAGGTGCAATTTAACAATCTGATATAAATACCAGCTGTATATTCTTTACATACTCGAAAATGGATTAAAAATTGCAGTATTTTGAGGCTATATACAATGTTTTTACATTCACAAGTGCCATAAATTAAGATTTAATGGTAGAAATTAAAATTGTCATTATTATATACAAATTATTTATGCACACACAGGTGAATTCTAAAAATCTGAAATATGTACCAGCTGTATTTTGTTCAAATACTCGAAAATTCATCTATAATAGCATTATATTGAGACTATATACATTGTCTTTACATTCTCAAGTGCATTCAATTAAGATTTTTTGTAGAAATTGAAATTGTCATTATTATATGCAAATTTATTATGCACTCACACGTGAATTCTAAAAATCTGATATAAATACCAGCTGTATTTTGTTTTAAATACTCGAAAATTCATCCATAATTGCAGTATATTGAGGCTATACACATTTTTTTTATATTCTCAAGTGCATTAAATTAAGATTTTATTGTAGAAATTCTAATTGTCATTATTATATGCAAATTTATTATGCACTCACAGATGCAATTTAACAATCTGATATAAATACCAGCTGTATAATCTTTATATACTGGAAAATGGATTAAAAATTGCAGTATTTTGAGACTATATACATGTCTTTACATTCTCAAGTGCATTAAATTAAGATTTTATTGTAGAAATTGAAATTGTCATTATTATATACAAATTATTTATGCACACACAGGTGAATTCTAAATATCTGAAATATGTACCAGCTGTATTTTGTCCAAATACTCGAAAATTCATCTATAATAGAATTATATTGAGACTATATACATTGTCTTTACCTTCTCAAGTGCATTAAATTAAGATTTTATTGTAGAAATTCTAATTGTCATTATTATATGCAAATTTATTATGCACTCACAGATGCAATTTTACAATCTGATATAAATACCAGCTGTATAATCTTTATATACTGGAAAATGGATTAAAAATTGCAGTATTTTGAGGCTATATACAATGTTTTTACATTCTCAAGTGCATTAAATTAAGATTTAATGGTAGAAATTAAAATTGTCATTATTATATACAAATTATTTATGCACACACAGGTGAATTCTAAATATCTGAAATATGTACCAGCTGTATTTTGTCCAAATACTCGAAAATTCATCTATAATAGAATTATATTGAGACTATATACATGTCTTTACATTCTTAAGTGCATTAATTTAAGATTTTATTGTAGAAATTGAAATTGTCATTATTATATACAAATTATTTATGCACACACAGGTGAATTCTAAATATCTGAAATATGTACCAGCTGTATTTTGTCCAAATACTCGAAAATTCATCTATAATAGAATTATATTGAGACTATATACATTGTCTTTACCTTCTCAAGTGCATTAAATTAAGATTTTATTGTAGAAATTCTAATTGTCATTATTATATGCAAATTTATTATGCACTCACAGATGCAATTTTACAATCTGATATAAATACCAGCTGTATAATCTTTATATACTGGAAAATGGATTAAAAATTGCAGTATTTTGAGGCTATATACAATGTTTTTACATTCTCAAGTGCATTAAATTAAGATTTAATGGTAGAAATTAAAATTGTCATTATTATATACAAATTATTTATGCACACACAGGTGAATTCTAAATATCTGAAATATGTACCAGCTGTATTTTGTCCAAATACTCGAAAATTCATCTATAATAGAATTATATTGAGACTATATACATGTCTTTACATTCTCAAGTGCATTAAATTAAGATTGTATTGTAGAAATTGAAATTGTCATTATTATATGCAAATTTATTATGCACTCACACGTGAATTCTAAAAATCTGATATAAATACCAGCTGTATTTTGTTTTAAATACTCGAAAATTCATTCATAATTGCAGTATATTGAGGCTATACACATTTTTTTTACATTCTCACGTGCATTAAATTAAGATTTTATTGTAGAAATTCTAATTGTCATTATTATATGCAAATTTATTATGCACTCACATATGCATTTTAAGAATCTGATATAAATACCAGCTGTATATTCTTTATATACTGGAAAATGGATTAAAAATTGCAGTATTTTGAGGCTATATACATTGTTTTTACATTCTCAAGTGCATTAAATTAAGATTTTATTGTAGAAACTGAAATTGTCATTATTATATACAAATTATTTATGCACACACAGGTGAATTCTAAATATCTGAAATATGTACCAGCTGTATTTTGTCCAAATACTCGAAAATTCATCTATAATAGAATTATATTGAGACTATATACATGTCTTTACATTCTCAAGTGCATTAAATTAAGATTTTATTGTAGAAATTGAAATTGTCATTATTATATGCAAATTTATTATGCACTCACACGTGAATTCTAAAAATTTGATATAAATACCAGCTGTATTTTGTTTTAAATACTCGAAAATTCATCCATAATTGCAGTATATTGAGGCTATACACATTTTTTTTACATTCTCAAGTGCATTAAATTAAGATTTTATTGTAGAAATTCTAATTGTCATTATTATATGCAAATTTATTATGCACTCACATATGCATTTTAAGAATCTGATATAAATACCAGCTGTGTATTCTTTATATACTCGAAAATGTATTAACAATTGCAGTATTAAGAGACTATACACAATTTTTTACATTTTCAAGTGCATTAAATTAAGATTTTATTGTAGAAATTCAAATTGTCATTATAATATACAAATTTATTATGCACACACACGTGAATTCTAAAAATCTGAAATATGTAGTAGCTGTATTTTGTGTCAAATATTAGACAATTCTTCTATATTTGCATTATTTTTAGACTATATACATTGTTTTTACATTCTTAAGTGCATTCAATTAAGATTATATTGTAGAAATTCAAATTGTCATTATTATATGCAAATTTATTATGCACTCACACATGAATTCTAAAAATCTGATATAAATACCATCTGTATTTGTTTTAAATACTCGAAAATTCATCTACAATTGCAGTATTTTGAGACTATATACATTGTCTTTACATTCTCAAGTGCAATCAATTAAGATTTTATTGTAGAAATTCTAATTGTCATTATTATATGCAAATTTATTATGCACTCACATATGCATTTTAACAATCTGATATAAATACCAGCTGTATATTCTTTATATACTCGAAAATGGATAAAAAATTGCAGTATTTTGAGGCTATATACTACGTTTTTACATTCTCAAGTGCATTAAATTAAGACTTAATGGTAGAAATTAAAATTTTCATTATTATATACAAATTATTTATGCACACACAGGTGAATTCGAAAAATCTGAAATATGTACCTGGTGTATTTTGTTCAAATACTCGAAAATTCATCTATAATAGCATTATATTGAGACTATATACATTGTCTTTACATTCTCAAGTGCATTCAATTAAGATTTTTTGTAGAAATTGAAATTGTCATTATTATATGCAAATTTATTATTCACTCACATATGCATTTTAACAATCTGATATAAATACCAGCTGTATATTCTTTATATACTCGAAAATGGATAAAAAATTGCAGTATTTTGAGGCTATATACTACGTTTTTACATTCTCAAGTGCATTAAATTAAGACTTAATGGTAGAAATTAAAATTGTCATTATTATATACAAATTATTTATGCACACACAGGTGAATTCGAAAAATCTGAAATATGTACCTGGTGTATTTTGTTCAAATACTCGAAAATTCATCTATAATAGCATTATATTGAGACTATATACATTGTCTTTACATTCTCAAGTGCATTCAATTAAGATTTTTTGTAGAAATTGAAATTGTCATTATTATATGCAAATTTATTATGCACTCACAGGTGCATTTTAACAATCTGATATAATACCAGGTAAATTTTTTTCAAATACTCGAAAATGCATTCACAATTGCAGTTCTTTGAGGCTATATACATTGTTTTTACATTCTCAAGTGCATTAAATTAAGATTTTATTGTAGAAATTCAAATTGTCATTATTATATGCAAATTTATTATGCACTCACAGGTGCAATTTAACAATCTGATATAAATACCAGCTGTATAATCTTTATATACTTGAAAATGGATTAAAAATTGCAGTATTTTCAGGCTATATACAATGTTTTTACATTCTCATGTTCATTAAATTAAGATTTTATTGTAGAAATTGAAATTGTCATTATTATATACAAATTATTTATGCACACACAGGTGAATTCTAAATATCTGAAATATGTACCAGCTGTATTTTGTCCAAATACTCGAAAATTCATCAATAATAGAATTATATTGAGACTATATACATTGTCTTTACATTCTCAAGTGCATTAAATTAAGATTTTATTGTAGAAATCGAAATTGTCATTATTATATGCAAAATTATTATGCACTTACACGTGAATTCTAAAAATCTGATATAAATACCAGCTGTATTTTGTTTTAAATACTCGAAAATTCATCCATAATTGCAGTATATTGAGGCTATACACATTTTTTTTACATTCTCAAGTGCATTAAATTAAGATTTTATTGTAGAAATTCTAATTGTCATTATTATATGCAAATTTATTATTCACTCACATATGCATTTTAACAATCTGATATAAATACCAGCTGTATATTCTTTATATACTCGAAAATGGATTAAAAATTGCAGTTTTTTGAGGCTATATACAATGTTTTTACATTCTCAAGTGCATTAAATTAAGATTTAATGGTAGAAATTAAAATTGTCATTATTATATACAAATTATTTATGCACACACAGGTGAATTCTAAAAATCTGAAATATGTACCAGCTGTATTTTGTTCAAATACTCGAAAACTCATCTATAATAGCATTATATTGAGACTATATACATTGTCTTTACATTCTCAAGTGCATTCAATTAAGATTTTTTGTAGAAATTCAAATTGTCATTATTATATGCAAATTTATTATGCATTCACAGGTGCATTCTAACAATCTGATATAAATACCAGCTGTCTATTCTTTATATACTCGAAAATGTATCAACAATTGCAGTATTTTGAAGCTATATACATTGTTTTTACAATCTCAAGTGCATTAAATTAAGATTTTAATGTAGAAATTTTAATTGTCATTATTATATACAAATTAGTTATGCACACACAGGTGAATTCTAAATATCTGAAATATGTACCAGCTGTATTTTGTCCAAATACTCGAAAATTCATCTATAATAGAATTATATTGAGACTATATACATTGTCTTTACATTCTCAAGTGCATTAAATTAAGATTTCATTGTAGAAATTCAAATTGTCATTATTATATGCAAATTTATTATGCACTCACACGTGAATTCTAAAAATCTGATATAAATACCAGCTGTATTTTGTTTTAAATACTCGAAAATTCATCCATAATTGCAGTATATTGAGGCTATACACATTTTTTTTACATTCTCAAGTGCATTAAATTAAGATTTTATTGTAGAAATTCTAATTGTCATTATTATATGCAAATTTATTATGCATTCACAGGTGCATTCTAACAATCTGATATAAATACCAGCTGTCTATTCTTTATATACTCGAAAATGTATCAACAATTGCAGTATTTTGAAGCTATATACATTGTTTTTACAATCTCAAGTGCATTAAATTAAGATTTTAATGTAGAAATTTTAATTGTCATTATTATATGCAAATTTATTATGCACTCACATATGCATTTTAACAATCTGATATAAGTACCAGCTGTATATTCTTTATATACTCGAAAATGTATAAACAATTGCAGTATTAAGAGACTATACACAATTTTTTACATTTTCAAGTGCATTAAATTAAGATTTTATTGTAGAAATTCTAATTGTCATTATTATATGCAAATTTATTATGCACTCACAGGTGCATTCTAACAATCTGATATAAATACCAGCTGTCTATTCTTTATATACTCGAAAATGTATCAACAATTGCAGTATTTTGAAGCTATATACATTGTTTTTACAATCTCAAGTGCATTAAATTAAGATTTTAATGTAGAAATTCAAATTGTCATTATAATATACAAATTTATTATGCACACACACGTAAATTCTAAAAATCTGAAATATGTACTAGATGTATTTTGTGTCAAATATTAGACAATTCTTCTATATTTGCAGTATATTGAGGCTATACACATTTTTTTTACATTCTCAAGTGCATTAAATTAAGATTTTATTGTAGAAATTCTAATTGTCATTATTATATGCAAATTTATTATGCACTCACATATGCATTTTAACAATCTGATATAAATACCAGCTGTATATTCTTTATATACTCGAAAATGGATTAAAAATTGCAGTATTTTGAGGCTATATACATTGTCTTTACATTCTCAAGTGCATTAAATTAAGATTTTATTGTAGAAATTGAAATTGTCATTATTATATGCAAATTTATTATGCACTCACACGTGAATTCTAAAAATCTGATATAAATACCAGCTGTATATTCTTTATATACTCGAAAATAGATTAAAAATTGCAGTATTTTGAGGCTATATACAATGTTTTTACATTCTCAAGTGCATTAAATTAAGATTTAATGGTAGAAATTAAAATTGTCATTATTATATACAAATTATTTATGCACACACAGGTGAATTCTAAAAATCTGAAATATGTACCAGCTGTATTTTGTTCAAATACTCGAAAATTCATCTATAATAGCATTATATTGAGACTATATACATTGTCTTTACATTCTCAAGTGCATTAAATTAAGATTTTATTGTAGAAATTCTAATTGTCATTATTATATGCAAATTTATTATGCACTCACATATGCATTTTAACAATCTGATATAAATACCAGCTGTATATTCTTTATATACTCGAAAATGGATAAAAAATTGCAGTATTTTGAGGCTATATACTACGTTTTTACATTCTCAAGTGCATTAAATTAAGACTTAATGGTAGAAATTAAAATTGTCATTATTATATACAAATTATTTATGCACACACAGGTACATTTTAACAATCTCATATGAATGCCAGTTGTATTTTCTTTATATACTCGAAAAAGGATTTATAATTGCAGTATTTTGGGACTATATACGTTGTTTTACATTTTCAAGTGCATTAAATTAAGATTTTATTTATGTAATTTAAATTGTCATTATTATATGCAAATTTATTATGCACTTACTGGTACATTTTAATAATCTCATATGAATGCCAGCTGTATTTTCTTTATATAATCGAAAATGGATTTATAATTGCAGTATTTTGGGACTATATACGTTGTTATTACATTCTCGAGTGCATTAAATTACGATATTATTGTAGAAATTCAAATTGTCATTATTATATGCTAATTTATTTTGCACTTGCAGGTGCATTTTTACAACTTTATGTGAATGCCAGCTATATTTTGTTTACATATAAGAAAATCAATTTACAATTGCAGTATTTTGAGATTATATACTCTGTATTTTACATTCTAATGTATATTAATTTAAGATTTTATTATAGAAATTCAAATTGTCAGTAATATATGCTAATTTATTATGCACTTACAGGTACATTTTAACAATCTCATATGAATGCCAGTTGTATTTTCTTTATATACTCGAAAATGGATTTATAATTGCAGTATTTTGGGACTATATACGTTGTTTTACATTTTCAAGTGCATTAAATTAAGATTTTATTTATGTAATTTAAATTGTCATTATTATATGCAAATTTATTATGCACTTACAGGTACATTTTAATAATCTTATATGAATGCCAGCTGTATTTTCTTTATATACTCGAAAATGGATTTATAATTGCAGTATTTTGGGACTATATACGTTGTTATTACATTCTCGAGTGCATTAAATTACGATATTATTGTAGAAATTCAAATTGTCATTATTATATGCTAATTTATTATGCACTCGCAGGTGCATTTTGACAACCTTATGTAAATGCCAGCTGTATTTTGTTTACATATAAGAAAATCCATTTACAATTGCAGTATTTTGAGATTATATACTCTGTATGTTACATTGTAAAGTACATTAAATTATGATTTTATTATAGAAATTCACATTCTCATTATTATATGCTGATTTATTTTGCACTTACAGGTGCATTTTAAAAATCTGATATAAATACCTGCTAATTTTGTTTATATACTCCAAAATGCGTTTACAATTGCAGTATTTTGAGACTATATATATTTTTTTACATTTTCAAGTGCATGAAATTAAGATTTTATTTATGAAATTTAAATTGTCATTATTATATGCAAATTTATTATTCACTTGCAGGTGCATTTTGACAACCTTATGTAAATGCCAGCTGTATTGTATTAACATATAAGAAAATCCATTTACAATTGCAGTATTTAGGGACTATATACGTTGTTATTACATTCTCAAGTGCATTATATTACGATATTATTGTAGAAATTCAAATTGTCATTATTATATGCTAATTTATTATGCACTTGCAGGTGCATTTTGACAACCTTATGTAAATGCCAGCTGTATTTTGTTTACATATAAGAAAATCCATTTATAATTGCAGTATTTTGAGACTATATACATTGTTTTACATTTTCAAGTGCATGAAATTAGGATTTTATTTATGAAATTTAAATTGACATTATTATATGCTAATTTATTATGCACTTACAGGTACATTTTAATAATCTCATATGAATGCCAGCTATATTTTGTTTATATACTCCAAAATGCGTTTATAATTGCAGTATTTTTGAGACTATATACATTATTTTACATCCTCAAGTGCATTAAATAAAGATTTTATTAATTAAATTCAAATTGCCATTGTTATATGCTAATTTATTATGCACTTGCAGCTGCATTTTGTCAATCTTATGTAAATCCCAACTGTATTTTATTTATATACAAGAAAATCCATTTAAAATTGCAGAATTTTGGCAATATATACGTTGTTATTACATGCTCAAGTGCATTAAATTAAGATTTTATTGTACAAATTCAAATTCTCATTGATATATGCTAATTTATTTTGCACTTGCAGGTGCATTTTGACAACCTTATGTAAATGCCAGCTGTATTTTGTTTACATATAAGAAAATCCATTTACCATTGCAGTATTTTGGTACTATATACATTGTTTTTACATCCTCAAGTGCATTAAATTAAGATTTTATTGTAGAAATTCAAATTCTCATTGATATATGCTAATTCATTTTGAACTTATAGGTGCATTTTGACAACCTTATATAAATGACAGCTGTATTTTGTTTACGTATAAGAAAATCCATTTACAATTAGTATTTTGAGATTATATACTCTGTATTTTACATTCTAAAGTATATTAATTTAAGATTTTATTATAGAAATTCAAATTGTCATTATTATATGCTAATTTATTATGCACTTACAGGTACATTTTAACAATTTCATATGAATGCCAGCTGTATTTTGTTTATATACAAAAAAATCCATTTAAAATTGCAGTATTTTGGGACTATATACGTTGTTAATTCATTCTCAAGTGCATTAAATTACGATTTTATTGTAGAAATTCAAATTGTCATTATTATATGCTAATTTATTATGCACTTGTAGGTGCATTTTGACAACTTTATGTAAATGCCAGTTGTATTTTGTTTACATATAAGAAAATCCATTTACAATTGCAGTATTTAGGGACTATATACGTTGTTTTTACATCCTCAAGTGCATTAAATTAAGATTTTATTGTAGAAATTTAAATTTTCATTGATATATGCTAATTCATTTTGAACTTACTGGTGCATTTTGCCAATCTTATGTAAATGCCAGCTGTATTTTATTTATATACAAGAAAATCCATTTAAAATTGCAGAATTTTGGCAATATATACGTTGTTTTTACATCCTCAAGTGCATTAAATTAAGATTTTATTGTACAAATTCATATTCTCATTGATATATGCTAATTTATTTTGCCACTTGCAGGTGCATTTTTACAACTTTATGTGAATGCCAGCTATATTTTGTTTACATATAAGAAAATCAATTTACAATTGCAGTATTTTGAGATTATATACTCTGTATTTTACATTCTAATGTATATTAATTTAAGATTTTATTATAGAAATTCAAATTGTCAGTAATATATGCTAATTTATTATGCACTTACAGGTACATTTTAACAATCTCATATGAATGCCAGTTGTATTTTCTTTATATACTCGAAAATGGATTTATAATTGCAGTATTTTGGGACTATATACGATGTTTTACATTTTCAAGTGCATTAAATTAAGATTTTATTTATGTAATTTAAATTTTCATTATTATATGCAAATTTATTATGCACTTACAGGTACATTTTAATAATCTCATATGAATGCCAGCTGTATTTTCTTTATATACTCGAAAATGGATTTATAATTGCAGTATTTTGGGACTTTATACGTTGTTATTACATTCTCGAGTGCATTAAATTACGATATTATTGTAGAAATTCAAATTGTCATTATTATATGCTAAATTATTATGCACTTGCAGGTGCATTTTTACAACCTTATGTAAATGCCAGCTGTATTTTGTTTACATATAAGAAAATCCATTTACAATTGCAGTATTTTGAGATTATATACTCTGTATGTTACATTGTAAAGTACATTAAATTATGATTTTATTATAGAAATTCACATTATCATTATTATATGCTGATTTATTTTGCACTTACAGGTGCATTTTAAAAGTCTGATATAAATACCTGCTAATTTTGTTTATATACTCCAAAATGCGTTTACAATTGCAGTATTTAGGGACTATATACGTTGTTTTACATTTTCAAGTGCATTAAATTAAGATTTTATTTATGAATTTTAAATTGTCATTATTATATGCTAATTTATTATGCACTTGCAGGTGCATTTTAATAATCTCATATGAATGCCAGCTGTATTTTCTTTATATACTGGAAAATGGATTTATAATTGCAGTATTTTGGGACTATATACGTTGTTATTTCATTCTCAAGTGCATTAAATTACGATTTAATTGTAGAAATTAAAATTGTCATTATTATATGCTAATTTATTTTGCACTTACAGGTGCATTTTAAAAATCTGATATAAAAACCTGCTTTATTTTGTTTATATACTCCAAAATGCGTTTATAAATGCACTATTTTGAGACTATATACGTTGTTTTTACATCCTCAAGTGCATTATATTAAGATTTTATTGTAGAAATTCAAATTCTATTTATTATATGCTAATTTATTTTGCACTTACAGGTACATTTTAACAATGTCATATGAATGCCAGCTGTATTTTGTTTACATATGAGAAAATCCATTTACAATTGCAGTATTTTGAGATTATATACTCTGTATTTTACATTTTAATGTATATTAATTTAAAATTTTATTATAGAAATTCAAATTGTCATTATTATATGCTAATTTATTATGCTTAACAGGTGCATTTTAACAATCTCATATAAATATCAGCTCTATTTTGTTTATATACAATAAAGTCCATTTAAAATTGCAGTATTTTGGGGTTATATACG
Source organism: Eupristina koningsbergeri (assembly GCA_018907245.1). Lineage (NCBI taxonomy): Eukaryota > Metazoa > Arthropoda > Insecta > Hymenoptera > Agaonidae > Eupristina > Eupristina koningsbergeri. The sequence goes on from JACCHV010002980.1 coordinate 15,808, forward strand.
TTGTTATTTCATTCTCAAGTGCATTAAATTACGATTTAATTGTAGAATCTCAAATTGTCATTATTATATACTAATTTATTATCCACTTGCAGGTGCATTTTGACAACCTTATGTAAATGCCAGCTGTATTTTGTTTACATATAAGAAAATCCATTTACAATTGCAGTATTTTGAGATTATATACTCTGTATGTTTCATTCTAAAGTACATTAATTTAATATTTTATTATAGAAATTCAAATTGTCATTATTATATGCTAATTTATTATGCACTTACAGCTACATTTTAACAATCTCATATGAATGCCAGCTGTATTTTCTTTATATACTCGAAAATGGATTTATAATTGCAGTATTTTCGGACTATATACGTTGTTATTACATTCACAAGTGCATTAAATTACGATTTTATTGTAGAAATTCAAATTGTCATTATTATATGCTAATTTATTATGCACTTGCAGGTGCAATTTGACAACCTTATGTAAATGCCAGCTGTATTTTGTTTACGTACAAGAAAATCCAGTTACAATTGCAGTATTTTGGGACTATATACGTAATTATTTCAATCTCAAGTGCATTAAATTACGATTTTACTGTAGAAATTCAAATTGTCATTATTATATGCAAATTTATTATGCTTAACAGGTGCATTTTGACAACCTTATGTAAATGCCAGCTGTATTTTGTTTACATATAAGAAAATCCATTTACAATTGCAGTATTTTGAGATTATATACTCTGTATTTTACATTTTAATGTATATTAATTTAAAATTTTATTATAGAAATTCAAATTGTCATTATTATATGCTAATTTATTATGCTTAACAGGTGCATTTTAACAATCTCATATAAATATCAGCTCTATTTTGGTTATATACAATAAAGTCCATTTAAAATTGCAGTATTTTTCGATTATATACGTTGTTATTTCATTCTCAAGTGCATTAAATTACGATTTAATTGTAGAAACTCAAATTGTCATTATTATATACTAATTTATTATCCACTTGCAGGTGCATTTTGACAACCTTATGTAAATGCCAGCTGAATTTGGTTTACATATAAGAAAATCAATTTACAATTGCAGTATTTTGAGATTATATACTCTGTATTTTACATTCTAAAGTACATTAAATTAAGATTTTATTGTAGAAATTCAAATTCTCATTATTATATGCTAATTTATTTTGCACTTACAGGTGCATTTTAAAAGTATGATATAAAAACCTGCTTTATTTTGTTTATATACTCCAAAATGCGTTTATAAATGCACTATTTTGAGACTATATACATTGTTTTACATTTTCAAGTGCAATAAATTACAATTTTATTTATGAAATTCAAATTCTCATTATTATATGCTGATTTATTTTGCACTTGCAGGTGCATTTTAAAAATCTGATATAAATACCAGCTATATTTTATTTATATACTACAAAATACGTTACCAATTGCAGTATTTTGGGACTATATACGTTGTTTTTACATCCTCAAGTGCATTAAATTAAGATTTTATTGTAGGAATTCAAAATCTATTTATTATATGCTAATTTATTTTGCACTTACAGGTGCATTTTGACAACCTTATGTAAATTCCAACTATATTTTGTTTATATACTCGAAAATGGATTTATAATTGCAGTATTTTCGGACTATATACGTTGTTATTGTTATTTCATTCTCAAGTGCATTAAATTACGATTTAATTGTAGAAACTCAAATTGTCATTATTATATACTAATTTATTATCCACTTGCAGGTGCATTTTGACAACCTTATGTAAATGCCAGCTGTATTTTGTTTACATATAAGAAAATTCATTTATAATTGCAGTAATTTGAGATTATATACTCTGTATTTTACATTATAATGTATATTAAATTAAGATTTTATTGTCGAAATTCAAATTCTCATTATTATATGCTGATTTATTTTGCACTTACAGGTGCATTTTAAAAATCTGATATAAATACATGCTAAATTTTGTTTATATACTCCAAAATGCGTTTATAATTACAGTATTTTGAGACTATATACATTGTTTTACAATTTCAAGTGCATTAAATTAAGATTTTATTTATGAAATTTAAATTGTCATTATTATATGCAAATTTATTATGCACTTACAGGTACATTTTAACAATCTCATATGAATGCCAGCTGTATTTTATTTACATATAAGAAAATCCATTTACAATTGCAGTATTTTGAGATTATATACGCTGTATGTTACATTATAATGTATATTAAATTAAGATTTTATTATAGAAATTCAAATTCTCATTATTATATGCTGATTTATTTTGCACTTACAGGAGCATTTTAAAAATCTGATATAAATACAAGCTATATATTGTTTATATACTCCAAAATGAGTTTATAATTACAGTATTTTGAGACTATATACATTGTTTTACAATTTCAAGTGCACTAAATTAAGATTTTATTTATGAAATTTAAATTGTCATTATTATATGCAAATTTATGATGCACTTACAGGTACATTTTAACAATCTCATATAAATATCAGCTCTATTTTGTTTATATACAAAAAAGTCCATTAAAAAATTGCAGTATTTTGGGATTATATACGTTGTTATTTCATTTTCAAGTGCATTAAATTAAGATTTTATTGTAGAAATTCAAATTGTCATTATTATATGCTAATTTATTATGCTTAACAGGTGCATTTTAACAACCTTATGTAAATGCCAGCTGTATTTTGTTTACGTATAAGAAAATCCATTTACAATTGCAGTATTTTGGGACTATATACGTTGTTTTTACATCCTCAAGTGCATTAAATTAAGATTTTATTGTAGAAATTCAAATTGTCATTATTATATGCAAATTTATTATGCTTAACAGGTACATTTTAACAATCTCATATAAATATCAGCTCTATTTTGTTTATATACAAAAAAGTCCATTTAAAATTGCAGTATTTGGGGACTATATACGTAATTATTTCAATCTCAAGTGCATTAAATTACGATTTTACTGTAGAAATTCAAATTGTCATTATTATATGCAAATTTATTATGCTTAACAGGTGCATTTTAACAATCTCATATAAATATCAGCTCTATTTTGTTTATATACAAAAAAGTCCATTTAAAATTGCAGTATTTTGGGATTATATACGTTGTCATTTCATTCTCAAGTGCATTAAATTACGATTTAATTGTAGAAATTCAAATTGTCATTATTATATGCTAATTTATTATGCACTTGCAGGTGCATGTTGACAACATTATGTAAATGCCAGCTGTATTTTGTTTACATATAAGAAAATCCATTTACAATTGCAGTATTTTGAGATTATATACTCTGTATTTTACATTCTAATGTATATTAATTTAAGATTTTATTATAGAAATTCAAATTGTCATTATTATATGCTAATTTATTATGCTTAACAGGTGCATTTTAACAATCTCATATAAATATCAGCTCTATTTTGTTTATATACAAAAAAGTCCATTTAAAATTGCAGTATTTTGGGATTATATACGTTGTCATTTCATTCTCAAGTGCATTAAATTACGATTTAATTGTAGAAATTCAAATTGTCATTATTATATGCTAATTTATTATGCACTTGCAGGTGCATGTTGACAACATTATGTAAATGCCAGCTGTATTTTTTTTACATATAAGAAAATCCATTTACAATTGCAGTATTTTGAGATTATATACTCTGTATTTTACATTCTAATGTATATTAATTTAAAATTTTATTATAGAAATTCAAATTGTCATTATTATATGCTAATTTATTATGCTTAACAGGTGCATTTTAACAATCTCATATAAATATCAGCTCTATTTTGTTTATATACAATAAAGTCCATTTAAAATTGCAGTATTTTGGGATTATATACGTTGTTATTTCATTCTCAAGTGCATTAAATTACGATTTAATTGTAGAAACTCAAATTGTCATTATTATATACTAATTTATTATCCACTTGCAGGTGCATTTTGACAACCTTATGTAAATGCCAGCTGTATTTTGTTTACATATAAGAAAATTCATTTATAATTGCAGTAATTTGAGATTATATACTCTGTATTTTACATTATAATGTATATTAAATTAAGATTTTATTGTCGAAATTCAAATTCTCATTATTATATGCTGATTTATTTTGCACTTACAGGTGCATTTTAAAAATCTGATATAAATACATGCTAAATTTTGTTTATATACTCCAAAATGCGTTTATAATTACAGTATTTTGAGACTATATACATTGTTTTACAATTTCAAGTGCATTAAATTAAGATTTTATTTATGAAATTTAAATTGTCATTATTATATGCAAATTTATTATGCACTTACAGGTACATTTTAACAATCTCATATGAATGCCAGCTGTATTTTGTTTACATATAAGAAAATCCATTTACAATTGCAGTATTTTGAGATTATATACTCTGTATGTTACATTATAATGTATATTAAATTAAGATTTTATTATAGAAATTCAAATTCTCATTATTATATGCTGATTTATTTTGCACTTACAGGAGCATTTTAAAAATCTGATATAAATACAAGCTATATATTGTTTATATACTCCAAAATGAGTTTATAATTACAGTATTTTGAGACTATATACATTGTTTTACAATTTCAAGTGCACTAAATTAAGATTTTATTTATGAAATTTAAATTGTCATTATTATATGCAAATTTATGATGCACTTACAGGTACATTTTAACAATCTCATATAAATATCAGCTCTATTTTGTTTATATACAAAAAAGTCCATTAAAAAATTGCAGTATTTTGGGATTATATACGTTGTTATTTCATTTTCAAGTGCATTAAATTAAGATTTTATTGTAGAAATTCAAATTGTCATTATTATATGCTAATTTATTATGCTTAACAGGTGCATTTTAACAACCTTATGTAAATGCCAGCTGTATTTTGTTTACGTATAAGAAAATCCATTTACAATTGCAGTATTTTGGGACTATATACGTTATTTTTACATCCTCAAGTGCATTAAATTAAGATTTTATTGTAGAAATTCAAATTCTCATTATTATATGCTAATTTATTATGCTTAACAGGTGCATTTTAACAACCTTATGTAAATGCCAGCTGTATTTTGTTTACGTATAAGAAAATCCATTTACAATTGCAGTATTTTGGGACTATATACGTTATTTTTACATCCTCAAGTGCATTAAATTAAGATTTTATTGTAGAAATTCAAATTCTCATTATTATATGCTAATTTATTATGCTTAACAGGTGCATTTTAACAATCTCATATAAATATCAGCTCTATTTTGTTTATATACAAAAAAGTCCATTTAAAATTGCAGTATTTTGGGATTATATACGTTGTCATTTCATTCTCAAGTGCATTAAATTACGATTTAATTGTAGAAATTCAAATTGTCATTATTATATGCTAATTTATTATGCACTTGCAGGTGCATGTTGACAACATTATGTAAATGCCAGCTGTATTTTGTTTACATATAAGAAAATCCATTATAATTGCAGTATTTTGAGATTATATACTCTGTATTTTACATTCTAATGTATATTAATTTAAAATTTTATTATAGAAATTCAAATTGTCATTATTATATGCTAATTTATTATGCTTAACAGGTGCATTTTAACAATCTCATATAAATATCAGCTCTATTTTGTTTATATACAATAAAGTCCATTTAAAATTGCAGTATTTTGGGATTATATACGTTGTTATTTCATTCTCAAGTGCATTAAATTACGATTTAATTGTAGAAATTCAAATTGTCATTATTATATGCAAATTTATTATGCACTTACAGGTACATTTTAACAATCTCATATGAATGCCAGCTGTATTTTGTTTACATATAAGAAAATCCATTTACAATTGCAGTATTTTGAGATTATATACTCTGTATGTTACATTATAATGTATATTAAATTAAGATTTTATTATAGAAATTCAAATTCTCATTATTATATGCTGATTTATTTTGCACTTACAGGTGCATTTTAAAAATCTGATATAAATACATGCTATATTTTGTTTACGTATAAGAAAATCCATTTACAATTGCAGTATTTTGGGACTATATACGTTGTTTTTACATCCTCAAGTGCATTAAATTAAGATTTTATTGTAGAAATTCAAATTCTCATTATTATATGCTAATTTATTATGCTTAACAGGTGCATTTTAACAACCTTATGTAAATGCCAGCTGTATTTTGTTTACGTATAAGAAAATCCATTTACAATTGCAGTATTTTGGGACTATATACGTTGTTTTTACATCCTCATGTGCATTAAATTAAGATTTTATTGTAGAAATTCAAATTGTCATTATTATATGCTAATTTATTATGCACTTACAGGTACATTTTAATAATCTCATATGAATGCCAGCTGTATTTTCTTTATATACTCGAAAATGGATTTATAATTGCAGTATTTTGGGAATATATACGTTGTTATTACATTCTCGAGTGCATTAAATTAAGATTTAGTTGTAGAAATTCAAATTGTCATTATTATATGCTAATTTATTATGCAATTGCAGGTGCATTTTGACAACCTTATGTAAATGCCAGCTCTATTTTATTTACATATAAGAAAATCCATTTACAATTGCAGTATTTAAGATTATATACTCTGTATGTTACATTCTAAAGTTCATTAAATAAAGATTTTATTGTAGAAATTCAAATTCTCATTATTTTATGCTAATTTATTTTGCACTTACAGGTGCATTTTAAAAATCTGATATAAAAACCTGCTTTATTTTGTTTATATAATCCAAAATGCGTTTATAATTGCAGTATTTTGAGACTATATACATTGTTTTACATTTTCAAGTGCATTAAATTAAGATTTTATTTATGAAATTTAAATTGTCATTATTATATGCAAATTTGCTATGCACTTACAGGTACATTTTAATAATCTCATATGAATGCCAGCTGTATTTTCTTTATATACTCGAAAATGGATTTATAATTGCAGTATTTTGGGACTATATACGTTGTTATTACATACTCAAGTGCATTAAATTACGATTTTATTATAGAAATTCAAATTGTCATTATTAAATGCTAATTTATTATGCACTTGCAGGTGCATTTTGACAACCTTATGTAAATGCCAGCTGTATTTTATTTATATACTCGAAAATACATTTTGAATTGCATAATTTGGGACTATATACGTTGTTTTTACACCCTCAAGTGCATTAAATTAAGATTTTATTGTAGAAATTCAAATTGTCATTATTATATGCTAATTTATTATGCTTAACAGGTGCATTTTAACAACCTTATGGAAATGCCAGCTGTATTTTGTTTACATATAAGAAAATCCATTTACAATTGCAGTATTTTGGGACTATATACGTTGTTTTTACATCCTTAAGTGCATTAAATTAAGATTTTATTGTAGAAATTCAAATTGTGATTATTATATGCTAATTTATTATGCTTAACAGGTGCATTTTAACAACCTTATGTAAATGCCAGCTGTATTTTATTTACATATAAGAAAATCCATTTACAATTGCAGTAAATAAGATTATATACTCTGTATGTTACATTCTAAAGTTCATTAAATAAAGATTTAATTGTAGAAATTCAAATTGTCATTATTATATGCTAATTTATTATGCACTTACAGGTACATTTATAAAATCTGATATGAATGCCAACTGTATTTTCTTTATTTACTCGAAAATGGATTTATAATTGCAGTATTTTGGGACTATATACGATGTTATTACATTCTCAAGTGCATTAAATTACGATTTTATTGTAGAAATTCAAATTGTCATTATTAAATGCTAATTTATTATGCACTTGCAGGTGCATTTTGACAACCTTATGTAAATGCCAGCTGTATTTTGTTTACATATAAGAAAATCCATTTACAATTGCAGTATTTTGAGTTTCTATACTCTGTGTGTTACATTCTAATGTATATTAATTTAAGATTTTATTATAGAAATTCAAATTGTCATTATTATATGCTAATTTATCATGCACTTACAGGTACATTTTAATAATCTCATATGACTGCCAGCTGTATTTTCTTTATATACTCGAAAATGGATTTATAATTGCAGTATTTTCGGACTATATACGTTGTTATTTCATTCTCAAGTCCATTAAATTACGATTTTATTGTAGAAATTCAAATTGTCATTATTAAATGCTAATTTATTATGCACTTGCAGGTGCATTTTGACAACCTTATGTAAATGCCAGCTGTATTTTGTTTACATATAAGAAAATCCATTTACAATTGCAGTATTTTGAGTTTCTATACTCTGTGTGTTACATTCTAATGTATATTAATTTAAGATTTTATTATAGAAATTCAAATTGTCATTATTATATGCTAATTTATTATGCACTTACAGGTACATTTTAATAATCTCATATGACTGCCAGCTGTATTTTCTTTATATACTCGAAAATGGATTTATAATTGCAGTATTTTCGGACTATATACGTTGTTATTTCATTCTCAAGTCCATTAAATTACGATTTTATTGTAGAAATTCAAATTGTCATTATTATATGCTAATTTATTATGCTTAACAAGTGCATTTTAACAACCTTATGTAAATGCCAGCTGTATTTTGTTTACGTATAAGAAAATCCATTTACAATTGCAGTATTTTGGGACTATATACTCTGTATGTTACATTCTAATGTATATTAATTTAAGATTTTATTATAGGAATTCAAATTGTCATTATTATATGCTAATTGATTATGCACTTACAGGTACATTTTAATAATCTCATATGACTGCCAGCTGTATTTTCTTTATATACTCGAAAATGGATTTATAATTGCAGTATTTTGGGAATATATACGTTGTTATTTCATTCTCAAGTGCATTAAATTACGATTTTATTGTAGAAATTCAAATTGTCATTATTAAATGCTAATTTATTATGCACTTGCAGGTGCATTTTGACAGCCGTATGTAAATGCCAGCTGTATTTTATTTATATACTCGAAAATACATTTTGAATTGCATAATTTGGGACTATATACGTTGTTTTTACACCCTCAAGTGCATTAAATTACGATTTTATTGTAGAAATTTAAATTGTCATTATTATATGCTAATTTATTATGCACTTGCAGGTGCATTTTGACAACCTTATGTAAATGCCAGCTGTATTTTGTTTACATATAAGAAAATCCATTTACAATTGGAGTATTTTGAGTTTCTATACTCTGTGTATTACATTCTAATGTATATTAATTTAAGATTTTATTATAGAAATTCAAATTGTCATTATTATATGCTAATTTATTATGCACTTGCAGGTGCATTTTGACAACCTTATGTAAATGCCAGCTGTATTTTGTTTACATATAAGAAAATCCATTTACAATTGCAGTATTTTGAGTTTCTATACTCTGTGTGTTACATTCTAATGTATATTAATTTAAGATTTTATTATAGAAATTCAAATTGTCATTATTATATGCTAATTTATCATGCACTTACAGGTACATTTTAATAATCTCATATGACTGCCAGCTGTATTTTCTTTATATACTCGAAAATGGATTCATAATTGCAGTATTTTCGGACTATATACGTTGTTATTTCATTCTCAAGTCCATTAAATTACGATTTTATTGTAGAAATTCAAATTGTCATTATTAAATGCTAATTTATTATGCACTTGCAGGTGCATTTTGACAACCGTATGTAAATGCCAGCTGTATTTTATTTATATACTCGAAAATACATTTTGAATTGCATAATTTGGGACTATATACGTTGTTTTTACACCCTCAAGTGCATTAAATTACGATTTTATTGTAGAAATTTAAATTGTCATTATTATATGCTAATTTATTATGCACTTGCAGGTGCATTTTGACAACCTTATGTAAATGCCAGCTGTATTTTGTTTACATATAAGAAAATCCATTTACAATTGCAGTATTTTGAGTTTCTATACTCTGTGTGTTACATTCTAATGTATATTAATTTAAGATTTTATTATAGAAATTCAAATTGTCATTATTATATGCTAATTTATTATGCACTTGCAGGTGCATTTTGACAACCTTATGTAAATGCCAGCTGTATTTTGTTTACATATAAGAAAATCCATTTACAATTGCAGTATTTTGAGTTTCTATACTCTGTGTGTTACATTCTAATGTATATTAATTTAAGATTTTATTATAGAAATTCAAATTGTCATTATTATATGCAAATTTATTATGCACTTGCAGGTGCATTTTGACAACCTTATGTAAATGCCAGCTGTATTTTGTTTACATATAAGAAAATCCATTTACAATTGCAGTATTTTGAGTTTCTATACTCTGTGTGTTACATTCTAATGTATATTAATTTAAGATTTTATTATAGAAATTCAAATTGTCATTATTATATGCTAATTTATTATGCACTTGCAGGTGCATTTTGACAACCTTATGTAAATGCCAGCTGTATTTTGTTTACATATAAGAAAATCCATTTACAATTGCAGTATTTTGAGTTTCTATACTCTGTGTGTTACATTCTAATGTATATTAATTTAAGATTTTATTATAGAAATTCAAATTGTCATTATTATATGCTAATTTATTATGCACTTGCAGGTGCATTTTGACAACCTTATGTAAATGCCAGCTGTATTTTGTTTACATATAAGAAAATCCATTTACAATTGCAGTATTTTGAGTTTCTATACTCTGTGTGTTACATTCTAATGTATATTAATTTAAGATTTTATTATAGAAATTCAAATTGTCATTATTATATGCTAATTTATTATGCTGAACAGGTGCATTTTAACAACCTTATGTAAATGCCAGCTGTATTTTGTTTACATACAAGAAAATCCATTTAAAATTGCAGTATTTTGGGACGATATACGTTATTATTACATTCTCAAGTGCATTAAATTACGATTTTATTGTAGAAATTCAAATTGTCATTATTATATGCTGATTTATTTTGAACTTACAGGTGCATTTTAACAACCTTTTGTAAATGCCA
>JACCHV010002981.1:0-17585 GCA_018907245.1 Eupristina koningsbergeri
GAAAATACAGCTGGTATTTATATCAGATTGTTAAAATTCACCTGTGATCGCATAATAAATTTGCATATAATAATGACAATTTCAATTTCTACAATAAAATGATAATTTAATGATCTTGAGAATGTAAAAACAATGTCTATAGTCCCAAAATTCTGCAATTGTAAATGTATTTTCGATCATATAAACAAAATACAGCTGGTATTTATATAAGATTGTTAATATGCACCTGTGAGTGCATAATATATTTGCATATAATAATGACAATTTGAATTTCTCCGATAAAATCTTAATTTAATGCAATTGAGAATGTAAAAAAAATGTGTATAGTCTTAAAATACTGCAATTGTAAATGCATTATCTAGTAGATAAACAAAATACAGCTGGTATTTATATCAGATTGTTAAAATGCACCTGTTAGTGCATAATAAATTTGCATATAATAATGACAATTTGAATTTCTACATTAAAATAATAATTTAATGAACTTGAGAATGTAAAAACAATGTATATATCCTCAATATACTGCAATCGTTATTCCATTTTCGATCATATAAAGAAAATACAGATGATATTTATATCAGATTGTTAAAATGCACCTGTGAGTGCATAATTAAATTGTATATAATAATGAACATTTGAATTTCTACAATAAAATCTTAATTTAATGCACTTGAGAATGTAAAAACAATGTCTATAGTCCCAAATTCTGCAATTGTAAATGCATTATCGAGTGATAAACAAAATACAGCTGGTATTTATATCAGATTGTTAAAATGCACCTGTGAGTGCATAATAATTTGTATATAATAATGACAATTTGAATTTCTACAATAAAATCTTAATTTAATGCACTTGAGAATGTAAAAAAAATGTTTATATCCTCAATATACTGCAATCGTTATTCCATTTTCGATCATATAAAGAAAATACAGCTGGTATTTATATCAGATTGTTAAAATTCACCTGTGAGTGCATAATAAATTTGCATATAATAATGACAATTTGAATTTCTACAATAAAATCATAATTTAATGAACTTGAGAATGTAAAAACCATGTCTATAGTCACTAAATTCTGCAATTGTAAATGCATTATCGAGTAGATAAACAAAATACAGCTGGAATTTACATGAGATTGTTAAAATGCACCTGTGACTGCATAAGTAATTTGTATATAATAATGACAATTTGAATTTCTACAATAAAATCTTAATTTAATGCACTTGAGAATGTAAAAACAATGTCTATAGTCCCTAAAGTCTGCAATTGTAAATGCATTATCGAGTATTTGAAAAAAATACAGCTGGTATTTATATCAGATTGTTAAAATGAACCTGTGAGTGCATAAATAATTTGTATATAATATAGACAATTTGAATTTCTACAATAAAATCTTAATTTAATGCACTTGAGAATGTAGAAAAAATGTTTATATCCTCAATATACTGCAGACGTTACTCTATTTTCGATCATATAAAGAAAATACAGCTGGTATTTATATCAGATTGTTAAAATGTACCTGTGAGTGCATAAATAATTTTTATATAATAATGAAAATTTGAATTTCTACAATAAAATCTTAATTCAATGCACTTGAGAATGTAAAAATAATGTATATATCCACAATATACTACAATCATTATTCCATTTTCGATCATATAAAGAAAATACAGCTGGTATTAATATCAGATTGTTAAAATGCACCTGTCAGTGCATAATAAATTTGCATATAATAAAGACAATTTGAATTTCTACAATAAAATCATAATTTAATGAACTTGAGAATGTAAAAGCAATGTCTATTGTCCAAAAATTCTGCAATTGTAAATGCATTATCGAGTAGATAAACAAAATACAGCTGGAATTTACATGAAATTGTTAAAATGCACCTGTGAGTGCATAAATAAATTGTATATAATTATGACGATTAGAGTTTCTACAATAAAATGTTTACTTGATGCACTTGAGAATGTAAAAACAATGTATATGTCCTCAATATATTGCAATCGTTTCTCCATTTTCGATCATATAAAGAAAATACAGCTGGTATTTATATCAGATTGTTAAAATGCATCTGTGAGTGCATAAATAATTTGTATATAATAATGACAATTTGAATTTCTACAATAAAATCATAATTTAATGATCTTGAGAATGTAAAAACAATGTCTATAGTCCCAAAATTCTGCAATTGTAAATGTATTATCGAGTAGATAAACAAAATACAGCTGGAATTTACATAAGATTGTTAAAATGTACCTGTGAGTGCATAAAAAATTTGTGTATAATAATGACAATTTGAATTTCTACAATAAAATCTTAATTTAATGCACTTGAGAATGTAAAAACAATGTCTATAGTCCCTAAAGTCTGCAATTGTAAATGCATTATCGAGTATTTGAAAAAAATACAGCTGGTATTTATATGAGATTGTTGGAATTCACCAGTGAGTGCATAATAAATTTGCATATAATAATGACAATTTGAATTTCTACAATAAAATCATACTTTAATGAACTTCAGAATGTAAAAACAATGTATATATCCTCAATATACAGCAATCGTTATTCCATTTTCGATCATATAAAGAAAATACAGCTGGTATTTATATCAGATTGTTAAAATGCACCTGTGAGAGCATAATATATTTGCATATAATAATGACAATTTAAATTTCTACAATAAAATCATAATTTAATGTACTTGAGAATGTAAAAACAATGTCTATAGTCCCTAAATTCTGCAATTGTAAATGCATTATCGAGTAGATAAACAAAATACAGCTGGAATTTACATGACATTGTTAAAATGCACCTGTGAGTGCATAAATAATTTGTACATAATAATGACAATTTGAATTTCTACAATAAAATCTTAATTTAATGCACTTGAGAAAGTAAAAAAAATGTATATATCCTCAATATACAGCAATCGTTATTCCATTTTCGATCATATAAAGAAAATACAGCTGGTATTTATATCAGATTGTTAAAATGCACCTGGGAGTGGATAGAATATTTGCATATAATAATGACAATTTGAATTTCTACAATAAAATCATAATTTAATGAACTTGAGAATGTAAAAACAATGTCTATAGTCCCAAAATTCTGCAATTGTAAATGCATTATCGAGTAGATAAACAAAATACAGCTGGTATTTATATCAGATTTTTAAAATGCACCTGTGAGTGCATAATTAATTTGTATATAATAATGACAATTTGAATTTCTACAATAAAATCTTTACTTAATGCACTTGAGAATGTAAAAACAATGTATATAGCCTCAAATAACTGCAATTGTAAATGCATTTTCGAATATTTGAAACAAAATACAGCTGGTATTTATATGAGTTTGTTGGAATTCACCAGTGAGTGCATAATAAATTTGCATATAATAATGACAATTTGAATTTCTACAATAAAATCATACTTTAATGAACTTGAGAATGTAAAAAAAATGTCTATAGTCCCAAAATTCTGCAATTGTAAATGCATTATCGAGTAGATAAACAAAATACAGCTGGAATTTACATGAGATTGTTAAAATGCACCTTTGAGTGCATAAATAATTTGTATATAATAATGAAAATTTGAATTTCTACAATAAAATCTTTACTTCATTCACTTGAGAATGTAAAAACAATGTATATAGCCTCAAAGAACTGCAATTGTAAATGCATTTTCGAATATTTGAAACAAAATACAGCTGGTATTTATATCAGATCGTTAAAATGCACCAGTGTGTGCATAAATAATTTGTATATAATAATGACAATTTGAATTTCTACAATAAAATCATAATTTAATGAACTTGAGAATGTAAAAAAATGTCTATAGTCCCAAAATTCTGCAATTGTAAATGCCTTATCGATTAGATAAACAAAATACAGCTGGAATTTACATGATATTGTTAAAATGCACATGTGTGTGCATAAATAATTTGTATATAATAATGACAATTTGAATTTCTCCAATAAAATCTTTACTTAATGCACTTGAGAATGTAAAAACAATGTATATAGCCTCAATGAACTGCAATCGTTATTCCATTTTCGATCATATAAAGAAAATACAGATGGTATTTATATCAGATTGTTAAAATGCACCTGTGAGTGCATAATTAAATTGTATATAATAATGAACATTTGAATTTCTACAATAAAATCTTAATTTAATGCACTTGAGAATGTAAAAATAATGTCTATAGTCCCTAAATTCTGCAATTGTAAATGCATTATCGAGTAGATAAACAAAATACAGCTGTAATTTACATGAGATTGATAAAATGCACCTGTGAGTGCATAATATATTTGTATATAATAATGACAATTTGAATTTATACAATAAAATCTTAATGTAATGCACTTGAGAAAGTAAAAAAAATGTATATATCCTCAATATACTGCAATCGTTATTCCATTTTCGATAATATAAAGAAAATACAGCTGGTATTTATATCATATTTTTAAAATGCACCTGTGAGTGCATAATTAATTTGTATATAATAATGACAATTTGAATTTCTACAATAAAATCTTTACTTAATGCACTTGAGAATGTAAAAACAATGTATATAGCCTCAAATAACTGCAATTGTAAATGCATTTTCGAATATTTGAAACAAAATACAGCTAGTATTTATATGAGATTGTTGGAATTCACCAGTGAGTGCATAATAAATTTGCATATAATAATGACAATTTGAATTTCTACATTAAAACCATAATATAATGAACTTGAGAATGTAAAAACAATGTCTATAGTCCCTAAAGTCTGCAATTGTAAATGCATTATCGAGTATTTGAAAAAAATACAGCTGGTATTTATATGAGATTGATGGAATTCAACTGTGAGTGCATAATAAATTTGCATTTAATAATGACAATTTGAATTTCTACAATAAAATCTTTACTTAATGATCTTGAGAATGTAAAAACAATGTCTATAGTCCCAAAATTCTGCAATTGTAAATGCATTATCGAGTAGATAAACAAAATACAGCTGGAATTTACATGAGATTGTTAAAATGCACCTGTGAGTGCATAAATAATTTGTATATAATAATGAAAATTTGAATTTCTACAATAAAATCTTTACTTAATTCACTTGAGAATGTAAAAACAATGTATATAGCCTCAAAGAACTGCAATCGTTTTTCCATTTTCGATCATATAAAGAAAATACAGCTGGTATTTATATCAGATTGTTAAAATGCACCTGTGATCGCATAATAAATTTGCGTATAATAATGACAATTTAATTTCTACAATAAAATCATAATTTAATGATCTTGAGAATGTAAAAACAATGTCTATAGTCCCAAAATTCTGCAATTGTAAATGTATTATCGAGTAGATAAACAAAATACAGCTGGAATTTACATAAGATTGTTAAAATGTACCTGTGAGTGCATAATAAATTTGTGTATAATAATGACAATTTGAATTTCTACATTAAAACCATAATTTAATGAACTTGAGAATGTAAAAACTATGTCTATAGTCCCTAAAGTCTGCAATTGTAAATGCATTATCGAGTATTTGAAAAAAATACAGCTGGTATTTATATGAGATTGATGGAATTCAACTGTGAGTGCATAATAAATTTGCATTTAATAATGACAATTTGAATTTCTACAATAAAATCTTTACTTAATGAACTTGAGAATGTAAAAACAATGTCTATAGTCCCAAAATTCTGCAATTGTAAATGCATTATCGAGTAGATAAACAAAATACAGCTGGAATTTACATGAGATTGTTAAAATGCACCTGTGAGTGCATAAATAATTTGTATATAATAATGACAATTTGAATTTCTACAATAAAATCTTAATTTAATGCACTTGAGAATGTAAAAAAAATGTATATATCCTCAATATACTGCAATCGTTATTCCATTTTCGATCATATAAAGAAAATACAGCTGGTATTTATATCAGATTGTTAAAATTCACCTGTGATCGCATAATAAATTTGCATATAATAATGACAATTTCAATTTCTACAATAAAATCATAATTTAATGATCTTGAGAATGTAAAAACAATGTCTATAGTCCCAAAATTCTGCAATTGTAAATGTATTATCGAGTGGATAAACAAAATACAGCTGGAATTTACATAAGATTGTTAAAATGTACCTGTGAGTGCATAATAAATTTGTGTATAATAATGACAATTTGAATTTCTACATTAAAACCATAATTTAATGAACTTGAGAATGTAAAAACAATGTATATATCCTCAATATACTGCAATCGATATTCCATTTTCGATCATATAAAGAAAATACAGCTGGTATTTATATCAGATTGTTAATATGCACCTGTGAGTGCATAATATATTTGCATATAATAATGACAATTTGAATTTTTGCAATAAAATCATAATTTAATGAATTTGAGAATGTAAAAACAATGTCTACAGTCCCTAAATTCTGCAATTGTAAATGCATTACCGAGTATTTGAAAAAAATACAGCTGGTATTTATATCAGATTGTTAAAATGCACCTGTGAGTGCATAATATATTTGCATATAATACTGACAATTAGAGTTTCTACAATAAAATGTTTACTTAATGCTCTTGAGAATGTAAAAACAATGTATATATCCTCAATATACTGCAATCGTTATTCCATTTTCGATCATATAAAGAAAATACAGCTGGTATTTATATCAGATTGTTAAGATGCACCTGTGAGTGCATAAATAATTTGTATATAATAATGACAATTTGAATTTCTCCAATAAAATCTTAATTTAATGCAATTGAGAATGTAAAAAAAATGTGTATAGTCTTAAAATACTGCAATTGTAAATGCATTATCTAGTAGATAAACAAAATACAGCTGGTATTTATATCAGATTGTTAAAATGCACCTGTTAGTGCATAATAAATTTGCATATAATAATGACAATTCAATTTCTACATTAAAATAATAATTTAATGAACTTGAGAATGTAAAAACAATGTATATATCCTCAATATACTGCAATCGATATTCCATTTTCGATCATATAAAGAAAATACAGCTGGTATTTATATCAGATTGTTAATATGCACCTGTGAGTGCATAATATATTTGCATATAATAATGACAATTTGAATTTCTCCGATAAAATCTTAATTTAATGCAATTGAGAATGTAAAAAAAATGTGTATAGTCTTAAAATACTGCAATTGTAAATGCATTATCTAGTAGATAAACAAAATACAGCTGGTATTTATATCAGATTGTTAAAATGCACCTGTTAGTGCATAATAAATTTGCATATAATAATGACAATTTGAATTTCTACATTAAAATAATAATTTAATGAACTTGAGAATGTAAAAACAATGTATATATCCTCAATATACTGCAATCGATATTCCATTTTCGATCATATAAAGAAAATACAGCTGGTATTTATATCAGATTGTTAAAATGCACCTGTGAGTGCATAATATATTTGCATATAATACTGACAATTAGAGTTTCTACAATAAAATGTTTACTTAATGCTCTTGAGAATGTAAAAACAATGTATATATACTTAATATACTGCAATCCTTTTACCATTTTCGATCATATAAAGAAAATACAGCTGGTATTTATATCAGATTGTTAAGATGCACCTGTGAGTGCATAAATAATTTGTATATAATAATGACAATTTGAATTTCTCCAATAAAATCTTAATTTAATGAACTTGAGAATGTAAAAACAATGTCTATAGTCCCAAAATTCTAAAATTGTAAATGCATTACCGAGTATTTGGAAAAAATACAGCTGGTATTTATATCAGATTGTTAAAATGCACCTGTGAGTGCATAAATAATTTTATATAATAATGTCAATTTGAATTTCTCCAATAAAATCTTAATTTAATGCAATTGAGAATGTAAAAAAAATGTGTATAGTCTTAAAATACTGCAATTGTAAATGCATTATCTAGTAGATAAACAAAATACAGCTGGTATTTATATCAGATTGTTAAAATGCACCTGTTAGTGCATAATAAATTTGCATATAATAATGACAATTTGAATTTCTACATTAAAATAATAATTTAATGAACTTGAGAATGTAAAAACAATGTATATATCCTCAATATACTGCAATCGATATTCCATTTTCGATCATATAAAGAAAATACAGCTGGTATTTATATCAGATTGTTAATATGCACCTGTGAGTGCATAATATATTTGCATATAATAATGACAATTTGAATTTTTGCAATAAAATCATAATTTAATGAATTTGAGAATGTAAAAACAATGTCTACAGTCCCTAAATTCTGCAATTGTAAATGCATTACCGAGTATTTGGAAAAAATACAGCTGGTATTTATATCAGATTGTTAAAATGCACCTGTGAGTGTA
The DNA here is from genome assembly GCA_018907245.1 of Eupristina koningsbergeri. Lineage (NCBI taxonomy): Eukaryota > Metazoa > Arthropoda > Insecta > Hymenoptera > Agaonidae > Eupristina > Eupristina koningsbergeri. The sequence goes on from JACCHV010002981.1 coordinate 8,374, forward strand.
TAATATATTTGTATATAATACTGACAATTAGAGTTTCTACAATAAAATGTTTACTTAATGCTCTTGAGAATGTAAAAACAATGTATATATCCTCAATATACTGCAATCGTTATTCCATTTTCGATCATATAAAGAAAATACAGCTGGTATTTATATCAGATTGTTAAAATGCACCTGTGAGTGCATAATATATTTGCATATAATAATGACAATTTGAATTTCTACATTAAAACCATAATTTAATGAACTTGAGAATGTAAAAACAATGTCTATAGTCCCTAAAGTCTGCAATTGTTAATGCATTATCGAGTATTTGAAAAAAATACAGCTGGTATTTATATGAGATTGATGGAATTCAACTGTGAGTGCATAATAAATTTGCATTTAATAATGACAATTTGAATTTCTACAATAAAATCTTTACTTAATGAACTTGAGAATGTAAAAACAATGTATATAGCCTCAAAGAACTGCAATTGTAAATGCATTTTCGAATATTTGAAACAAAATACAGCAGGTATTTATATCAGATTGTTAAAATGCACCAGTGTGTGCATAAATAATTTGTATATAATAATGACAATTTGAATTTCTACAATAAAATCATAATTTAATGATCTTGAGAATGTAAAAAAATGTCTATAGTCCCAAAATTCTGCAATTGTAAATGCATTTTCGAATATTTGAAACAAAATACAGCTGGTATTTATATCAGATTGTTAAAATGCACATGTGTGTTCATAAATAATTTGTATATAATAATGACAATTTGAATTTCTCCAATAAAATCTTAATTTAATGCACTTGAGAATGTAAAAACAATGTTTATATGCTCAATATACTGCAATCGTTATTCCATTTTCGATCATATAAAGAAAATACAGCTGGTATTTATATCAGATTGTTAAAATGCACCTGTGAGTGCATAATAAATTTGCATATAATAATGACAATTTGAATTTCTACAATAAAATCATAATTTAATGAACTTGAGAATGTAAAAACAATGTCTATAGTCCCAAAATTCTGCAATTGTAAATGCATTATCGAGTAGATAAACAAAATACAGCTAGAATTTACATGAGAGTGTTGAAATGCACCTGTGAGTGCATAAATGATTTGTATATAATAATGAAAATTTGAATTTCTACAATAAAATCTTTACTTAATTCACTTGAGAATGTAAAAACAATGTATATAGCCTCAAAGAACTGCAATCGTTTTTCCATTTTCGATCATATAAAGAAAATACAGCTGGTATTTATATCAGATTGTTAAAATGCACCTGTGATCGCATAATAAATTTGCATATAATAATGACAATTTGAATTTCTACAATAAAATCATAATTTAATGATCTTGAGAATGTAAAAACAATGTCTATAGTCCCAAAATTCTGCAATTGTAAATGTATTATCGAGTAGATAAACAAAATACAGCTGGAATTTACATAAGATTGTTAAAATGTACCTGTGAGTGCATAATAAATTTGTGTATAATAATGACAATTTGAATTTCTACATAAAACCATAATTTAATGAACTTGAGAATGTAAAAACAATGTCTATAGTCCCTAAAGTCTGCAATTGTAAATGCATTATCGAGTATTTGAAAAAATTACAGCTGGTATTTATATGAGATTGATGGAATTCAACTGTGAGTGCATAATAAATTTGCATTTAATAATGACAATTTGAATTTCTACAATAAAATCTTTATTTAATGAACTTGAGAATGTAAAAACAATGTCTATAGTCCCAAAATTCTGCAATTGTAAATGCATTATCGAGTAGATAAACAAAATACAGCTGGAATTTACATGAGATTGTTAAAATGCACCTGTGAGTGCATAAATAATTTGTATATAATAATGAAAATTTGAATTTCTACAATAAAATCTTTACTTAATTCACTTGAGAATGTAAAAACAATGTATATAGCCTCAAAGAACTGCAATTGTAAATGCATTTTCGAATATTTGAAAAAAAATACAGCTGGTATTTATATCAGATTGTTAAAATGCACCAGTGTGTGCATAAATAATTTGTATATAATAATGACAATTTGAATTTCTACAATAAAATCATAATTTAATGATCTTGAGAATGTAAAAACAATAATGAACTTGAGAATGTAAAAACAATGTCTATAGTCCCAAAATTCTGCAATTGTAAATGCATTATCGAGTAGATAAACAAAATACAGCTGGAATTTACATGAGATTGTTAAAATGCACCTGTGAGTGCATAAATAATTTGTATATAATAATGACAATTTGAATTTCTACAATAAAATCTTAATTTAATGCACTTGAGAATGTAAAAAAAATGTTTATATCCTCAATATACTGCAATCGTTATTCCATTTTCGATCATATAAAGAAAATACAGCTGGTATTTATATCAGATTGTTAAAATTCACCTGTGATCGCATAATAAATTTGCATATAATAATGACAATTTGAATTTCTACAATAAAATCATAATTTAATGATCTTGAGAATGTAAAAACAATGTCTACAGTCCCTAAATTCTGCAATTGTAAATGCATTACCGAGTATTTAAAAAAATACAGCTGGGATTTATATCAGATTGTTAAAATGCACCTGTGAGTGCATAATATATTTGCATATAATACTGAGAATTAGAGTTTCTACAATAAAATGTTTACTTAATGCTCTTGAGAATGTAAAAACAATGTATATATCCTCAATATACTGCAATCGTTTTTCCATTTTCGATCATATAAAGAAAATACAGCTGGTATTTATATCAGATTGTTAAGATGCACCTGTGAGTGCATAAATAATTTGTATATAATAATGACAATTTGAATTTCTCCAATAAAATCTTAATTTAATGCAATTGAGAATGTAAAAAAAATGTGTATAGTCTTAAAATACTGCAATTGTAAATGCATTATCTAGTAGATAAACAAAATACAGCTGGTATTTATATCAGATTGTTAAAATGCACCTGTTAGTGCATAATAAATTTGCATATAATAATGACAATTCAATTTCTACATTAAAATAATAATTTAATGAACTTGAGAATGTAAAAACAATGTATATATCCTCAATATACTGCAATCGATATTCCATTTTCGATCATATAAAGAAAATACAGCTGGTATTTATATCAGATTGTTAATATGCACCTGTGAGTGCATAATATATTTGCATATAATAATGACAATTTGAATTTCTCCAATAAAATCTTAATTTAATGCAATTGAGAATGTAAAAAAAATGTGTATAGTCTTAAAATACTGCAATTGTAAATGCATTATCTAGTAGATAAACAAAATACAGCTGGTATTTATATCAGATTGTTAAAATGCACCTGTTAGTGCATAATAAATTTGCATATAATAATGACAATTTGAATTTCTACATTAAAATAATAATTTAATGAACTTGAGAATGTAAAAACAATGTATATATCCTCAATATACTGCAATCGATATTCCATTTTCGATCATATAAAGAAAATACAGATGGTATTTATATCAGATTGTTAAAATGCACCTGTGAGTGCATAATATATTTGCATATAATACTGACAATTAGAGTTTCTACAATAAAATGTTTACTTAATGCTCTTGAGAATGTAAAAACAATGTATATATACTTAATATACTGCAATCCTTTTACCATTTTCGATCATATAAAGAAAATACAGCTGGTATTTATATCAGATTGTTAAGATGCACCTGTGAGTGCATAAATAATTTGTATATAATAATGACAATTTGAATTTCTCCAATAAAATCTTAATTTAATGAACTTGAGAATGTAAAAACAATGTCTATAGTCCCAAAATTCTAAAATTGTAAATGCATTACCGAGTATTTGGAAAAAATACAGCTGGTATTTATATCAGATTGTTAAAATGCACCTGTGAGTGCATAAATAATTTTATATAATAATGTCAATTTGAATTTCTCCAATAAAATCTTAATTTAATGCAATTGAGAATGTAAAAAAAATGTGTATAGTCTTAAAATACTGCAATTGTAAATGCATTATCTAGTAGATAAACAAAATACAGCTGGTATTTATATCAGATTGTTAAAATGCACCTGTTAGTGCATAATAAATTTGCATATAATAATGACAATTTGAATTTCTACATTAAAATAATAATTTAATGAACTTGAGAATGTAAAAACAATGTATATATCCTCAATATACTGCAATCGATATTCCATTTTCGATCATATAAAGAAAATACAGCTGGTATTTATATCAGATTGTTAATATGCACCTGTGAGTGCATAATATATTTGCATATAATAATGACAATTTGAATTTTTGCAATAAAATCATAATTTAATGAATTTGAGAATGTAAAAACAATGTCTACAGTCCCTAAATTCTGCAATTGTAAATGCATTACCGAGTATTTGGAAAAAATACAGCTGGTATTTATATCAGATTGTTAAAATGCACCTGTGAGTGTATAATATATTTGTATATAATACTGACAATTAGAGTTTCTACAATAAAATGTTTACTTAATGCTCTTGAGAATGTAAAAACAATGTATATATCCTCAATATACTGCAATCGTTATTCCATTTTCGATCATATAAAGAAAATACAGCTGGTATTTATATCAGATTGTTAAAATGCACCTGTGAGTGCATAATATATTTGCATATAATAATGACAATTTGAATTTCTACATTAAAACCATAATTTAATGAACTTGAGAATGTAAAAACAATGTCTATAGTCCCTAAAGTCTGCAATTGTAAATGCATTATCGAATATTTGAAACAAAATACAGCAGGTATTTATATCAGATTGTTAAAATGCACCAGTGTGTGCATAAATAATTTGTATATAATAATGACAATTTGAATTTCTACAATAAAATCATAATTTAATGATCTTGAGAATGTAAAAAAATGTCTATAGTCCCAAAATTCTGCAATTGTAAATGCATTTTCGAATATTTGAAACAAAATACAGCTGGTATTTATATCAGATTGTTAAAATGCACATGTGTGTTCATAAATAATTTGTATATAATAATGACAATTTGAATTTCTCCAATAAAATCTTAATTTAATGCACTTGAGAATGTAAAAACAATGTATATATCGTCAATATACTGCAATCGTTTTTCCATTTTCGATCATATAAAGAAAATACAGCTGGTATTTATATCAGATTGTTAAAATGCACCTGTGAGTGCATAATATATTTGCATATAATAATGACAATTTGAATTTCTACAATAAAATCATAATTTAATGAACATGAGAATGTAAAAAAAATGTCTATAGTCCCAAAATTCTGCAATTGTAAATGCATTATCGAGTAGATAAACAAAATACAGCTAGAATTTACATGAGAGTGTTGAAATGCACCTGTGAGTGCATAAATGATTTGTATATAATAATGAAAATTTGAATTTCTACAATAAAATCTTTACTTAATTCACTTGAGAATGTAAAAACAATGTATATAGCCTCAAAGAACTGCAATCGTTTTTCCATTTTCGATCATATAAAGAAAATACAGCTGGTATTTATATCAGATTGTTAAAATGCACCTGTGATCGCATAATAAATTTGCATATAATAATGACAATTTGAATTTCTACAATAAAATCATAATTTAATGATCTTGAGAATGTAAAAACAATGTCTATAGTTCCAAAATTCTGCAATTGTAAATGTATTATCGAGTAGATAAACAAAATACAGCTGGAATTTACATAAGATTGTTAAAATGTACCTGTGAGTGCATAATAAATTTGTGTATAATAATGACAATTTGAATTTCTACAATAAAATCTTAATTTAATGCACTTGAGAATGTAAAAAAAATGTTTATATCCTCAATATACTGCAATCGATATTCCATTTTCGATCATATAAAGAAAATACAGCTGGTATTTATATCAGATTGTTAAAATTCACCTGTGATCGCATAATAAATTTGCATATAATAATGACAATTTGAATTTCTACAATAAAATCATAATTTAATGATCTTGAGAATGTAAAAACAATGTCTACAGTCCCTAAATTCTGCAATTGTAAATGCATTACCGAGTATTTGAAAAAAATACAGCTGGTATTTATATCAGATTGTTAAAATGTACCTGTGAGTGCATAATAAATTTGTGTATAATAATGACAATTTGAATTTCTACATTAAAACCATAATTTAATGAACTTGAGAATGTAAAAACAATGTATATATCCTCAATATACTGCAATCGATATTCCATTTTCGATCATATAAAGAAAATACAGCTGGTATTTATATCAGATTGTTAAAATTCACCTGTGAGTGCATAAATAATTTGTATATAATAATGACAATTTGAATTTCTCCAATAAAATCTTAATTTAATGCAATTGAGAATGTAAAAAAAATGTATATAGTCTTAAAATACTGCAATTGTAAATGCATTATCTAGTAGATAAACAAAATACAGCTGGTATTTATATCAGATTGTTAAAATGCACCTGTTAGTGCATAATAAATTTGCATATAATAATGACAATTCAATTTCTACATTAAAATAATAATTTAATGAACTTGAGAATGTAAAAACAATGTATATATCCTCAATATACTGCAATCGATATTCCATTTTCGATCATATAAAGAAAATACAGCTGGTATTTATATCAGATTGTTAATATGCACCTGTGAGTGCATAATATATTTGCATATAATAATGACAATTTGAATTTCTCCAATAAAATCTTAATTTAATGCAATTGAGAATGTAAAAAAAATGTGTATAGTCTTAAAATACTGCAATTGTAAATGCATTATCTAGTAGATAAACAAAATACAGCTGGTATTTATATCAGATTGTTAAAATGCACCTGTTAGTGCATAATAAATTTGCATATAATAATGACAATTTGAATTTCTACATTAAAATAATAATTTAATGAACTTGAGAATGTAAAAACAATGTATATATCCTCAATATACTGCAATCGATATTCCATTTTCGATCATATAAAGAAAATACAGATGGTATTTATATCAGATTGTTAAAATGCACCTGTGAGTGCATAATATATTTGCATATAATACTGACAATTAGAGTTTCTACAATAAAATGTTTACTTAATGCTCTTGAGAATGTAAAAACAATGTATATATACTTAATATACTGCAATCCTTTTACCATTTTCGATCATATAAAGAAAATACAGCTGGTATTTATATCAGATTGTTAAGATGCACCTGTGAGTGCATAAATAATTTGTATATAATAATGACAATTTGAATTTCTCCAATAAAATCTTAATTTAATGAACTTGAGAATGTAAAAACAATGTCTATAGTCCCAAAATTCTAAAATTGTAAATGCATTACCGAGTATTTGGAAAAAATACAGCTGGTATTTATATCAGATTGTTAAAATGCACCTGTGAGTGCATAAATAATTTTATATAATAATGTCAATTTGAATTTCTCCAATAAAATCTTAATTTAATGCAATTGAGAATGTAAAAAAAATGTGTATAGTCTTAAAATACTGCAATTGTAAATGCATTATCTAGTAGATAAACAAAATACAGCTGGTATTTATATCAGATTGTTAAAATGCACCTGTTAGTGCATAATAAATTTGCATATAATAATGACAATTTGAATTTCTACATTAAAATAATAATTTAATGAACTTGAGAATGTAAAAACAATGTATATATCCTCAATATACTGCAATCGATATTCCATTTTCGATCATATAAAGAAAATACAGCTGGTATTTATATCAGATTGTTAATATGCACCTGTGAGTGCATAATATATTTGCATATAATAATGACAATTTGAATTTTTGCAATAAAATCATAATTTAATGAATTTGAGAATGTAAAAACAATGTCTACAGTCCCTAAATTCTGCAATTGTAAATGCATTACCGAGTATTTGGAAAAAATACAGCTGGTATTTATATCAGATTGTTAAAATGCACCTGTGAGTGTATAATATATTTGTATATAATACTGACAATTAGAGTTTCTACAATAAAATGTTTACTTAATGCTCTTGAGAATGTAAAAACAATGTATATATCCTCAATATACTGCAATCGTTATTCCATTTTCGATCATATAAAGAAAATACAGCTGGTATTTATATCAGATTGTTAAAATGCACCTGTGAGTGCATAATATATTTGCATATAATAATGACAATTTGAATTTCTACATTAAAACCATAATTTAATGAACTTGAGAATGTAAAAACAATGTCTATAGTCCCTAAAGTCTGCAATTGTAAATGCATTATCGAATATTTGAAACAAAATACAGCAGGTATTTATATCAGATTGTTAAAATGCACCAGTGTGTGCATAAATAATTTGTATATAATAATGACAATTTGAATTTCTACAATAAAATCATAATTTAATGATCTTGAGAATGTAAAAAAATGTCTATAGTCCCAAAATTCTGCAATTGTAAATGCATTTTCGAATATTTGAAACAAAATACAGCTGGTATTTATATCAGATTGTTAAAATGCACATGTGTGTTCATAAATAATTTGTATATAATAATGACAATTTGAATTTCTCCAATAAAATCTTAATTTAATGCACTTGAGAATGTAAAAACAATGTATATATCGTCAATATACTGCAATCGTTTTTCCATTTTCGATCATATAAAGAAAATACAGCTGGTATTTATATCAGATTGTTAAAATGCACCTGTGAGTGCATAATATATTTGCATATAATAATGACAATTTGAATTTCTACAATAAAATCATAATTTAATGAACATGAGAATGTAAAAAAAATGTCTATAGTCCCAAAATTCTGCAATTGTAAATGCATTATCGAGTAGATAAACAAAATACAGCTAGAATTTACATGAGAGTGTTGAAATGCACCTGTGAGTGCATAAATGATTTGTATATAATAATGAAAATTTGAATTTCTACAATAAAATCTTTACTTAATTCACTTGAGAATGTAAAAACAATGTATATAGCCTCAAAGAACTGCAATCGTTTTTCCATTTTCGATCATATAAAGAAAATACAGCTGGTATTTATATCAGATTGTTAAAATGCACCTGTGATCGCATAATAAATTTGCATATAATAATGACAATTTGAATTTCTACAATAAAATCATAATTTAATGATCTTGAGAATGTAAAAACAATGTCTATAGTCCCAAAATTCTGCAATTGTAAATGTATTATCG
>JACCHV010002982.1:0-13152 GCA_018907245.1 Eupristina koningsbergeri
GATATTTTAGTCTCAAAATAATGCAATTGAAAGGCATTTTCGAAAAGATGAATGAGAATCCAGCAGGACATTATATGAAAATGGTTAAATACACTTTTGAATGTATGATAAATTTTGCGTATAATAATGACAATTCAACATTCCAGGATGAAATGTTAATATAATGCACATTACAATGTAAAAAAATACGATATTTTAGTCTCAAAATAATGTAATTGAAATGCATTTTCGAAAAGATGAATTAGATTCCAGTAGGATATTATATGAAAATGGTGAAATACACTTTTGAATGTATAATAAATCTGCTTACAATAACGAAAATTCTACATTCTAGGATAAAATGTTAATTAATGCACATTAGAATATAAAAAAATACAATATTTTAAAGTCTCAAAATAATGCAATTGAAATGCATTTTCGAAAAGATGAATGAGAATCCAGCACGATATTATATGAAAATGGTGAAATGCACTTTTGAATGTGTAATAAATTTTCTTATAATAACGATAATTCTCATTTGTAGAGTAAAATCTAAATTTAATGCACATTGGAATGTAAAAAAACAAGATATTTTAGTCTCAAAATAATGCAATTGAAAGGCATTTTCGAAAAGATGAATGAGAATCCAGCAGGACATTATATGAAAATGGTTAAATACACTTTTGAATGTATGATAAATCTGTTTACAATAACGAAAATTCTACATTCTAGGATAAAATGTTAATTAATGCACATTAGAATGTAAAAAAATACAATATTTTAGTCTCTAAATAATGCAATTGAAATGCGTTTTCGAAAAGATGAATTAGAATCCAGCAGGATATTATATGAAAATGGTGAAATACACTTTTGAATGTATAATAAATCTGTTTACAATAACGAAAATTCTACATTCTAGGATAAAATGTAAATTAATGCACATTAGAATGTAAAAAAATACAATATTTTAGTCTCTAAATAATGCAATTGAAATGCGTTTTCGAAAAGATGAATTAGAATCCAGCAGGACATTATATGAAAATGGTGGAATACACTTTTGAATGTGTAATAAATTTGCGTATAATAATGACAATTCAACATTCCAGGCTGAAATGTTAGTATAATGCACATTACAATGTAAAAAAATACGATATTTTAAAGTCTCAAAATAATGCAATTGAAATGCATTTTCGAAAAGATGAATGAGAATCCAGCAGGATATTATATGAAAATGGTGAAATACACTTTTGAATGTATAATAAATCTGTTTACAATAACGAAAATTCTACATTCTAGGATAAAATGTTAATTAATGCACATTAGAATGTAAAAAAATACAATATTTTAGTCTCTAAATAATGCAATTGAAATGCGTTTTCGAAAAGATGAATTAGAATCCAGCAGGATATTATATGAAAATGGTGAAATACACTTTTGAATGTATAATAAATCTGTTTACAATAACGAAAATTCTACATTCTAGGATAAAATGTAAATTAATGCACATTAGAATGTAAAAAAATACAATATTTTAGTCTCTAAATAATGCAATTGAAATGCGTTTTCGAAAAGATGAATTAGAATCCAGCAGGACATTATATGAAAATGGTGGAATACACTTTTGAATGTGTAATAAATTTGCGTATAATAATGACAATTCAACATTCCAGGCTGAAATGTTAGTATAATGCACATTACAATGTAAAAAAATACGATATTTTAAAGTCTCAAAATAATGCAATTGAAATGCATTTTCGAAAAGATGAATTAGATTCCAGTAGGATATTATTTGAAAATGGTGAAATACACTTTTGAATGTATAATAAATCTGCTTACAATAACGAAAATTCTACATTCTAGGATAAAATGTTAATTAATGCACATTAGAATGTAAAAAAATACAATATTTTAAAGTCTCAAAATAATGCAATTGAAATGCATTTTCGAAAAGATGAATGAGAATCCAGCAGGACATTATATGAAAATGGTTAAATACACTTTTGAATGTATAATAAATCTGTTTACAATAACGAAAATTCTACATTCTAGGATGAAATGTAAATTAATGCACATTAGAATGTAAAAAAATACAATATTTTAGTCTCTAAATAATGCAATTGAAATGCGTTTTCGAAAAGATGAATTAGAATCCACAAGGACATTATATGAAAATGGTGGAATACACTTTTGAATGTGTAATAAATTTGCGTATAATAATGACAATTCAACATTCCAGGCTGAAATGTTAGTATAATGCACATTACAATGTAAAAAAATACGATATTTTAAAGTCTCAAAATAATGCAATTGAAATGCATTTTCGAAAAGATGAATGAGAATCCAGCACGATATTATATGAAAATGGTGAAATACACTTTTGAATGTATAATAAATCTGTTTACAATAACGAAAATTCTACATTCTAGGATGAAATGTTAATTAATGCACATTAGAATGTAAAAAAATACAATATTTTAGTCTCTAAATAATGCAATTGAAATGCGTTTTCGAAAAGATGAATTAGAATCCAGCAGGATATTATATGAAAATGGTGAAATACACTTCTGACTGCATAATTAATTTCCTTATAATAAATGACAATTCTTCATTCCAGGATGAAATGTTAATATAATGCACATTAGAATGTAAAAAAATACGACATTTTAGTCTCAAAATAATGCAATTGAAATGCATTTTCGAAAAGATGAATTAGAATCCAGCAGGATATTATATGAAAATGGTTAAATACACTTTTGAATGTATGATAAATTTGCGTATAATAATGACAATTCAACATTCCAGGATGAAATGTTAATATAATGCACATTACAATGTAAAAAAATACGATATTTTAGTCTCAAAATAATGTAATTGAAATGCATTTTCGAAAAGATGAATTAGATTCCAGTAGGATATTATATGAAAATGGTGAAATACACTTTTGAATGTATAATAAATCTGCTTACAATAACGAAAATTCTACATTCTAGGATAAAATGTTAATTAATGCACATTAGAATGTAAAAAAATACAATATTTTAAAGTCTCAAAATAATGCAATTGAAATGCATTTTCGAAAAGATGAATGAGAATCCAGCACGATATTATATGAAAATGGTGAAATACACTTTTGAATGTATAATAAATCTGTTTACAATAACGAAAATTCTACATTCTAGGATGAAATGTTAATTAATGCACATTAGAATGTAAAAAAATACAATATTTTAGTCTCAAAATAATGCAATTGAAATGCATTTTCGAAAAGATGAATGAGAATCCAGCAGGACATTATATGAAAATGGTTAAATACACTTTTGAATGTATGATAAATTTGCGTATAATAATGACAATTCAACATTCCAGGATGAAATGTTAGTATAATGCACATTACAATGTAAAAAAATACGATATTTTAGTCTCAAATTAATGTAATTGAAATGCATTTTCGAAAAGATGAATTAGAATCCAGTAGGATATTATATGAAAATGGTGAAATACACTTTTGAATGAATAATATATTTGCATATAATAACGAAACTTCTACGATGTAGAGTAAAATATAAATTTAATGCACAATAAAATGTAAAAAACAAGATATTTTAGTCTCAAAATAATGCAATTGAAATGCATTTTCGAAAAGATGAATTAGAATCCAGCAGGATATTATATGAGAATGGTTAAATACACTTTTGAATGTATGATAAATTTTGCGTATAATAATGACAATTCAACATTCCAGGATGAAATGTTAATATAATGCACATTACAATGTAAAAAAATACGATATTTTAGTCTCAAAATAATGCAATTGAAATGCATTTTCGAAAAGATGAATTAGATTCCAGTAGGATATTATATGAAAATGGTGAAATACACTTTTGAATGTATAATAAATCTGCTTACAATAACGAAAATTCTACATTCTAGGATAAAATGTTAATTAATGCACATTAGAATGTAAAAAAATACAATATTTTAAAGTCTCAAAATAATGCAATTGAAAGGCATTTTCGAAAAGATGAATGAGAATCCAGCAGGACATTATATGAAAATGGTTAAATACACTTTTGAACGTATGATAAATCTGCGTATAACAATGACAATTCAAAATTCCAGGATGAAATGTTAATTTAATGCACATTAGAATGTAAAAAAACAAGATATTTTATACTCTCAAAATAATATAATTGAAATGCATTTCAAAAAGATGAATAAGAATCCAGCAGGATATTATATGAAAATGGTGAAATACACTTTTGAATGTATAATAAATGTGCTTACAATAACGAAAATTCTACATTCTAGGATAAAATGTTAATTAATGCACATTAGAATGTAAAAAAACAAGATATTTTAATGTCTCAAAATAATGCAATTGAAATGCATTTCGAAAAGACGAATTAGAATCCAGCAGGATATTATATGAAAATGGTGAAATGCACTTTTGAATGTGCAATAAATCTGCTTATAATAACGAAAATTCTACTTTGTTGAGTAAAATCTAAATTTGAAGCACATTAGAATTTAAAAAAACAAGATATTTTAGCCTAAAATTAATGCAATTTAAATGCATTTTCGAAAAGGTGAATGAGAATCCAGCACGATATTATATGAAAATGGTGAAATACACTTTTGAATGTATAATAAATCTGCTTACAATAACGAAAATTCTACATTCTAGGATAAAATGTTAATTAATGCACATTAGAATGTAAAAAAATACAATATTTTAATGTCTCAAAATTATGCAATTGAAAGGCATTTTCGAAAAGATGAATGAGAATCCAGCAGGACATTATATGAAAATGGTTAAATACACTTTTGAACGTATGATAAATTTGCGTATAACAATGACAATTCAACATTCCAGGATGAAATGTTAATTTAATGCACATTAGAATGTAAAAAAACAAGATATTTTATACTCTCAAAATAATATAATTGAAATGCATTTCAAAAAGATGAATAAGAATCCAGCAGGATATTATATGAAAATGGTGAAATACACTTTTGAATGTATAATAAATGTGCTTACAATAACGAAAATTCTACATTCTAGGATAAAATGTTAATTAATGTACATTAGAATGTAAAAAAATACAATATTTTAGTCTCTAAATAATGCAATTGAAATGCGTTTTCGAAAAGATGAATTAGAATCCAGCAGGATATTATATGAAAATGGTGAAATACACTTCTGACTGCATAATTAATTTCCTTATAATAAATGACAATTCTTCATTCCAGGATGAAATGTTAATATAATGCGCATTAGAATGTAAAAAAATACGATATTTTAGTCTCAAAATAATGCAATTGAAATGCATTTTCGAAAAGATGAATTAGAATCCAGCAGGATATTATATGAAAATGGTTAAATACACTTTTGAATGTATGATAAATTTGCGTATAATAATGACAATTCAACATTTCAGGATGAAATGATAATATAATGCACATTACAATGTAAAAAAATACGATATTTTAGTCTCAAAAAAATGTAATTGAAATGCATTTTCGAAAAGATGAATTAGATTCCAGTAGGATATTATATGAAAATGGTGAAATGCACTTTTGAATGTGTAATAAATCTGCTTATAATAACGAAAATTCTACTTTGTTGAGTAAAATCTAAATTTGAAGCACATTAGAATTTAAAAAAACAAGATATTTTAGCCTAAAATTAATGCAATTTAAATGCATTTTCGAAAAGATGAATTAGAATCCAGCAGGATATTATATGAAAATGGTTAAATACACTTTTGAATGTATGATAAATTTGCGTATAATAATGACAATTCAACATTCCAGGATGAAATGTTAATATAATGCACATTACAATGTAAAAAAATACGATATTTTAGTCTCAAAATAATGTAATTGAAATGCATTTTCGAAAAGATGAATTAGATTCCAGTAGGATATTATATGAAAATGGTGAAATACACTTTTGAGTGTATAATAAATCTGCTTACAATAACGAAAATTCTACATTCCAGGATGAAATGTTAATATAATGCACATTACAATGTAAAAAAATACGATATTTTAGTCTCAAAATAATGTAATTGAAATGCATTTTCGAAAAGATGAATTAGATTCCAGTAGGATATTATATGAAAATGGTGAAATACACTTTTGAATGTATAATAAATCTGCTTACAATAACGAAAATACTACATTCTAGGATAAAATGTTAATTAATGCACATTAGAATGTAAAAGAATACAATATTTTAAAGTCTCAAAATAATGCAATTGAAAGGCATTTTCGATAAGATGAATGAGAATCCAGCAGGATATTATATGAAAATGGTGAAATGCACTTTTAAATGTGTAATAAATTTTCTTATAATAACGATAATTCTCATTTGTAGAGTAAAATCTAAATTTAATGCACATTGGAATGTAAAAAAACAAGATATTTTAGTCTCAAAATAATGCAATTGAAATGCATTTCGAAAATATGAATTACAATTCAGCAGGACGTTATATGAAAATGGATAAATACACTTTTGAATGTATGATAAATTTGCGTATAATAATGACAATTCAACATTCCAGGATAAAATGTTACTTAATGCACATTAGAATGTAAAAAAATACGATATTTTAGTCTCTAAATAATGTAATTGAAATGCATTTTCGAAAAGATGAATTAGATTCCAGTAGGATATTATATGAAAATGGTGAAATACACTTTTGAATGTATAATAAATCTGCTTACAATAACGAAAATTCTACATTCTAGGATAAAATGTTAATTAATGCACATTAGAATGTAAAAAAATACAATATTTTAAAGTCTCAAAATAATGCAATTGAAAGGCATTTTCGAAAAGATGAATGAGAATCCAGCAGGACATTATATGAAAATGGTTAAATACACTTTTGAACGAATGATAAATTTGCGTATAACAATGACAATTCAACATTCCAGGAGGAAATGTTAATTTAATGCACATTAGAATGTAAAAAAACAAGATATTTTATACTCTCAAAATAATGTAATTGAAATGCATTTCGAAAATATGAATTACAATTCAGCAGGACGTTATATGAAAATGGTTAAATACACTTTTGAATGTATGATGAATTTGCGTATAATAATGACAATTCAACATTCCAGGATGAAATGTTAATATAATGCACATTACAATGTAAAAAAATACGATATTTTAGTCTCAAAATAATGTAATTGAAATGCATTTTCGAAAAGATGAATGAGAATCCAGCACGATATTATATGAAAATGGTGAAATACACTTTTGAATGTATAATAAATCTGTTTACAATAACGAAAATTCTACATTCTAGGATAAAATGTTAATTAATGCACATTAGAATGTAAAAAAATACAATATTTTAGTCTCTAAATAATGCAATTGAAATGCGTTTTCGAAAAGATGAATTAGAATCCAGCAGGATATTATATGAAAATGGTTAAATACACTTTTGAATGTATAATAAATCTGCTTACAATAACGAAAATTCTACATTCCAGGATAAAATGTTACTTAATGCACATTAGAATGTAAAAAAATACAATATTTTAGTCTCTAAATAATATAATTGAAATGCATTTCAAAAAGATGAATAAGAATCCAGCAGGATATTATATGAAAAAGGTTAAATACACTTTTGAATGTATGATAAATTTGCGTATAATAATGCCAATTCAACATTCCAGGATGAAATGTTAATATAATGCACATTACAATGTAAAAAAATACGATATTTTAGTCTCAAAATAATGTAATTGAAATGCATTTTCGAAAAGATGAATTAGATTCCAGTAGGATATTATATGAAAATGGTGAAATACACATTTGAATGTATAATAAATCTGCTTACAATAACGAAAATTCTACATTCTAGGATAAAATGTTAATATAATGCACATTACAATGTAAAAAAATACGATATTTTAGTCTCAAAATAATGTAATTGAAATGCATTTTCGAAAAGATGAATTAGATTCCAGTAGGATATTATATGAAAATGGTGAAATACACATTTGAATGTATAATAAATCTGCTTACAATAACGAAAATTCTACATTCTAGGATAAAATGTTAATTAATGCACATTAGAATGTAAAAGAATACAATATTTTAAAGTCTCAAAATAATGCAATTGAAAGGCATTTTCGAAAAGATGAATGAGAATCCAGCAGGACATTATATGAAAATGGTTAAATACACTTTTGAATGTATGATAAATTTGCGTATAATAATGACAATTCAACATTCCAGGATGAAATGTTAGTATAATGCACATTACAATGTAAAAAAATACGATATTTTAGTCTCAAATTAATGCAATTGAAATGCATTTTCGAAAGGTTGAATGAGAATCCAGCACTATATTATATGAAAATGGTGAAATACACTTTTGAATGTATAATAAATCTGTTTACAATAACGAAAATTCTACATTCTAGGATAAAATGTTAATTAATGCACATTAGAATGTAAAAAAATACAATATTTTAGTCTCTAAATAATGCAATTGAAATGCATTTTCGAAAAGATGAATTAGAATCCAGTAGGATATTATATGAAAATGGTGAAATACACTTTTGAATGTATAATAAATCTGCTTACAATAACGAAAATTCTACATTCTAGGATAAAATGTTAATTAATGCACATTAGAATGTAAAAAAATACAATATTTTAAAGCCTCAAAATAATGCAATTGAAAGGCATTTTCGAAAAGATGAATGAGAATCCAGCAGGACATTATATGAAAATGGTTAAATACACTTTTGAACGTATGATAAATTTGCGTATAACAATGACAATTCAACATTCCAGGATGAAATGTTAATTTAATGCACATTAGAATGTAAAAAAACAAGATATTTTATACTCTCAAAATAATATAATTGAAATGCATTTCAAAAAGATGAATAAGAATCCAGCAGGATATTATATGAAAATGGTGAAATACACTTTTGAATGTATAATAAATGTGCTTACAATAACGAAAATTCTACATTCTAGGATAAAATGTTAATTAATGCACATTAGAATGTAAAAAAACAAGATATTTTAATGTCTCAAAATAATGCAATTGAAATGCATTTCGAAAAGACGAATTAGAATCCAGCAGGATATTATATGAAAATGGTGAAATGCACTTTTGAATGTGCAATAAATCTGCTTATAATAACGAAAATTCTACTTTGTTGAGTAAAATCTAAATTTGAAGCACATTAGAATTTAAAAAAACAAGATATTTTAGCCTAAAATTAATGCAATTTAAATGCATTTTCGAAAAGGTGAATGAGAATCCAGCACGATATTATATGAAAATGGTGAAATACACTTTTGAATGTATAATAAATCTGCTTACAATAACGAAAATTCTACATTCTAGGATAAAATGTTAATTAATGCACATTAGAATGTAAAAAAATACAATATTTTAATGTCTCAAAATTATGCAATTGAAAGGCATTTTCGAAAAGATGAATGAGAATCCAGCAGGACATTATATGAAAATGGTTAAATACACTTTTGAACGTATGATAAATTTGCGTATAACAATGACAATTCAACATTCCAGGATGAAATGTTAATTTAATGCACATTAGAATGTAAAAAAACAAGATATTTTATACTCTCAAAATAATATAATTGAAATGCATTTCAAAAAGATGAATAGAATCCAGCAGGATATTATATGAAAATGGTGAAATACACTTTTGAATGTATAATAAATCTGCTTACAATAATGAAAATTCTACATTCTAGGATAAAATGTTAATTAATGCTACATTCTAGGATAAAATGTTAATTAATGCACATTAGAATGTACAATACAATATTTTAAAGTCTCAAAATAATGCAATTGAAATGCATTTTCGAAAAGATGAATGAGAATCCAGCAGGACATTATATGAAAATGGTTAAATACACTTTTGAACGTATAATAAATTTGCGTATAATAATGACAATTCAACATTCCAGGATGAAATGTTAATATAATGCACATTAGAATGTAAAAAAATACAATATTTTAGTCTCTAAATAATGCAATTGAAATGCGTTTTCGAAAAGATGAATTAGAATCCAGCAGGATATTATATGAAAATGGTGAAATACACTTCTGACTGCATAATTAATTTCCTTATAATAAATGACATTTCTTCATTCCAGGATGAAATGTTAATATAATGCACATTAGAAAGTAAAAAAATACGATATTTTAGTCTCAAAATAATGCAATTGAAATGCATTTTCGAAAAGATGAATTAGAATCCAGCAGGATATTATATGAAAATGGTTAAATACACTTTTGAATGTATAATAAATCTGCTTACAATAACGAAAATTCTATATTCTAGGATAAAATGTTAATTAATGCACATTAGAATGTAAAAAAATACAATATTTTAAAGTCTCAAAATAATGCAATTGAAAGGCATTTTCGAAAAGATGAATGAGAATCCAGCAGGACATTATATGAAAATGGTTAAATACACTTTTGAACGTATGATAAATTTGCGTATAACAATGACAATTCAACATTCCAGGATGAAATGTTAATTTAATGCACATTAGAATGTAAAAAAACAAGATATTTTATACTCTCAAAATAATATAATTGAAATGCATTTCAAAAAGATGAATAAGAATCCAGCAGGATATTATATGAAAATGGTTAAATACACTTTTGAATGTATGATAAATTTGCGTATAATAATGACAATTCAACATTCCAGGATGAAATGTTAATATAATGCACATTACAATGTAAAAAAATACGATATTTTAGTCTCAAAATAATGTAATTGAAATGCATTTTCGAAAAGATGAATTAGATTCCATAAGGATATTATATGAAAATGGTGAAATACACATTTGAATGTATAATAAATCTGCTTACAATAACGAAAATTCTACATTCTAGGATAAAATGTTAATTAATGCACATTAGAATGTAAAAGAATACAATATTTTAAAGTCTCAAAATAATGCAATTGAAAGGCATTTTCGAAAAGATGAATGAGAATCCAGCAGGACATTATATGAAAATGGTTAAATACACTTTTGAACGAATGATAAATTTGCGTATAACAATGACAATTCAACATTCCAGGAGGAAATGTTAATTTAATGCACATTAGAATGTAAAAAAACAAGATATTTTATACTCTCAAAATAATGTAATTGAAATGCATTTCGAAAATATGAATTACAATTCAGCAGGACGTTATATGAAAATGGTTAAATACACTTTTGAATGTATGATGAATTTGCGTATAATAATGACAATTCAACATTCCAGGATGAAATGTTAATATAATGCACATTACAGTGGAAAAAAATACGATATTTTAGTCTCAAAATAATGTAATTGAAATGCATTTTCGAAAAGATGAATGAGAATCCAGCACGATATTATATGAAAATGGTGAAATACACTTTTGAATGTATAATAAATCTGTTTACAATAACGAAAATTCTACATTCTAGGATAAACTGTTAATTAATGCACATTAGAATGTAAAAAAATACAATATTTTAGTCTCTAAATAATGCAATTGAAATGCGTTTTCGAAAAGATGAATTAGAATCCAGCAGGATATTATATGAAAATGGTTGGTGAAATACACTTTTGAATGTATAATAAATCTGCTTACAATAACGAAAATTCTACATTCTAGGATAAAATGTTAATTAATGCACATTAGAATGTAAAAAAATACAATATTTTAAAGTCTCAAAATAATATAATTGAAATGCATTTCAAAAAGATGAATTAGAATCCATCAGGATATTATATGAAAATGGTTAAATACACTTTTGAATGTATGATAAATTTGCGTATAATAATGACAATTCAACATTCCAGGATGAAATGTTAATATAATGCACATTACAATGTAAAAAAATACGATATTTTAGTCTCAAAATAATGTAATTGAAATGCATTTTCGAAAAGATGAATTAGATTCCAGTAGGATATTATATGAAAATGGTGAAATACACATTTGAATGTATAATAAATCTGCTTACAATAACGAAAATTCTACATTCTAGGATAAAATGTTAATTAATGCACATTAGAATGTAAAAGAATACAATATTTTAAAGTCTCAAAATAATGCAATTGAAAGGCATTTTCGATAAGATGAATGAGAATCCAGCAGGACATTATATGAAAATGGTTAAATACACTTTTGAACGAATGATAAATTTGCGTATAACAATGACAATTCAACATTCCACGATGAAATGTTAATTTAATGCACATTAGAATGTAAAAAAACAAGATATTTTATACTCTCAAAATAATGTAATTGAAATGCATTTCGAAAATATGAATTACAATTCCAGCAGGACATTATATGAAAATGGTTAAATACACTTTTGAATGTATGATAAATTTGCGTATAATAATGACAATTCAACATTCCAGGATGAAATGTTAATATAATGCACATTACAATGTAAAAAAATACGATATTTTAGTCTCAAAATAATGCAATTGAAATGCATTTTCGAAAAGATGAATGAGAATCCAGCACGATATTATATGAAAATGGTGAAATACACTTTTGAATGTATAATAAATCTGTTTACAATAACGAAAATTCTACATTCTAGGATAAAATGTTAATTAATGCACATTAGAATGTAAAAAAATACAATATTTTAGTCTCTAAATAATACAATTGAAATGCGTTTTCGAAAAGATGAATTAGAATCCAGCAGGATATTATATGAAAATGGTGAAATACACTTCTGACTGCATAATTAATTTCCTTATAATAAATGACATTTCTTCATTCCAGGATGAAATGTTAATATAATGCACATTAGAATGTAAAAAAATACGATATTTTAGTCTCAAAATAATGCAATTGAAATGCATTTTCGAAAAGATGAATTAGAATCCAGCAGGATATTATATGAAAATGGTGAAATACACTTTTGAATGTATAATAAATCTGCTTACAATAACGAAAATTCTACATTCTAGGATAAAATGTTAATTAATGCACATTAGAATGTAAAAAAATACAATATTTTAAAGTCTCAAAATAATGCAATTGAAAGGCATTTTCGAAAAGATGAATGAGAATCCAGCAGGACATTATATGAAAATGGTTAAATACACTTTTGAATGTATAATAAATTTGTTTACAATAACGAAA
>JACCHV010002983.1:0-31847 GCA_018907245.1 Eupristina koningsbergeri
AGTTAAGGTGCCCAAGTCTCCGCTCATGAGACCCCATAAAAGGTGTTGGTTGATATTGACAGCAGGACGGTGGCCATGGAAGTCGGAAACCGCTAAGGAGTGTGTAACAACTCACCTGCCGAATCAACTAGCCCTGAAAATGGATGGCGCTAGAGCGGAGGACCTATACTTTGCCGTTGAAGCAAGTAGCAAAGGAATTGCTCAACGAGTAGGAAGGTTATTGTGATGGCGTCGAAGGCGCGGAGCGTGAGCTCGGCTGGAGCCGTCACAAGTGCAGATCTTGGTTGAAGTAGCAAATATTCAAGTGAGATCCTTGAAGACTGAAGTGGAGAAGGGTTCCGCGTGCACAGTGATTGTACGTGGGTTAGTCGGTCCTAAGGCGCAGGCTAATGCTGGCTTGAAGTGGCGACGTTGAACTGCTTTTGTGGAGCGCGTCGCAAGGGCCGAAAGGGAAGCAGATTAAGATTCCTGCACCAAGCTCAAGGA
Organism: Eupristina koningsbergeri; assembly: GCA_018907245.1. Taxonomy (NCBI): domain Eukaryota; kingdom Metazoa; phylum Arthropoda; class Insecta; order Hymenoptera; family Agaonidae; genus Eupristina; species Eupristina koningsbergeri. Next base: position 487 of record JACCHV010002983.1, read on the forward strand.
GATTGAGCTGTTTAGGCAGCACAAGGCGCGGTAACGCAAGCAAACCCGTCAACACTGCTTGAAGTTCGGGCCAGAGATTTCTTCTCTGGTTCAAACTTGGCGCGACCCTGGAATCGGTTCAGCCGGCGATAGGGTTGCACAAGTTGTAAAGCACTGCGGTTACTGCGGTGTCCCGAGCGCTTCAAATGGTCCGTGAAACGACGGGGGTGGCCTAAATGAATTTCTGGCTTGGCCGTACCCATCACCGCAGCAGGTCTCCAAGGTGAACAGCCTCTAGTTGATAGAATAATGTAGATAAGGGAAGTCGGCAAATTAGATTCGTAACTTTGGGAAAAGAATTGGCTCTAGAGACCGAGTCAAAGGGGTTGTCGTCGGACGCTTCGAGGCTGCGTTCGAGTGTGCGTGGCGCAAGCCGCGTGGGCTAGTGGCGTGGCTTTGTTGAAGATGGCTTCGACTTCCACTTTCGCGAGTGGGTCCTTCGACGCTTAACGGTTTGATCTAGAACTGGTACGGACTCGGGGAATCCGACTGTCTAATTAAAACAGAGGAGATAGATGGTTCCAGATGGACGTTGACTATCTCTGATTTCTGCCCAGTGCTCTGAATGTTACTTTAAGGAAATTTGATTAAGCGCGGGTAAACGGCGGGAGTAACTATGACTCTCTTAAGGTAGCCAAATGCCTCGTCCTCTAATTAGGGACGCGCACGAATGGATCAACGAGATTCCCACTGTCCCTAACTACTATCTAGCGAAACCACAGCCAAGGGAACGGGCTTGGCAAAGACAGCGGGGAAAGAAGACCCTGTTGAGCTTGACTCTAGTCTGACTTTGTGAAGAATCATGCATGGTGTAGCATAAGTGGGAGGCTTCGGCCGACAGTGAAATACCACTACTTTCATCGTTTCCTTACTTATTCGGTAAAACGAGGTCTGCCAACTTCGGTTGGTTGTGCTTGTTGTTAAGCCAACTCTTTCAAGAGTATGTGACTCGCGCCGATGACAGTGTCAGGCGGGGAGTTTGACTGGGGCGGTACATCTATCAAACAATAACGTAGGTGTCCTAAGGTAAGCTCAGCTGGGACGGAAACCTAGCGTAGAGTAAAAGGACAAAAGCTTACTTGATCTTGATTTTCAGTACGAATACAGACCGCGAAAGCGTGGCCTATCGATCCTTTTGATTTGTAAAGTTTACAGCAAGAGGTGTCAGAAAAGTTACCACAGGGATAACTGGCTTGTGGCAGCCAAGCGTCCATAGCGACGTTGCTTTTTGATCCTTCGATGTCGGCTCTTCCTATCATTGCGTAGCAGAATGCGCAAAGCGTTGGATTGTTCACCCACTAATAGGGAACGTGAGCTGGGTTTAGACCGTCGTGAGACAGGTTAGTTTTATCCTACTGTCAAATATGTTGTCGCAATAGTAATCCTGCTTAGTACGAGAGGAACAGCAGGTTCAGACATTTGGTTTATGCGCTTGTTCGATCGGACAATGGTGCGAAGCTACCATCTGGGGGATTACAACTGAATGCCTCTAAGTTGGAAGCCCGCCTAGATAGCTTGACAATACTGTTGTGCCCCGGCGTCGGGCGGTACTCATATGCAAGACTTTTGTTTTGCAGCCTTAACCCCATAGCTAACGTTGCCAGCAGATACAACAGTCTGCTGGTTGTTGGTTCCATACAACTTTGTGTGGAGAATGTCGGGGTGCAAGATCGCTTGAATACGACTTGACTACTGGTCAAGGGGTTGTAAGCAGCAGAGCAGTTTTCCACTGCGATCTGTTGAGACTACCCTATGATCGGATGCATCTGTTTTTTTTTTTAACATTCACCAAACTGTGCGCTACGTTCAAAATAATTGCATATCCGTGGTCATTGAATTCAAATTTCCTAATTTAAGATTCGAACTGCCATTGGAATCCAAATTAGCATAGCTTTGAACGCGCAGTTTGCATCAACTCAACGTGCTCGTACGCATTATATAAAGCGCTTGAAAGCATTCATTTGTCACCTCGGTAAGCTAAACCATGGTTTACGGTATAACAAGGAGGCTCCTCTTTAGAAGTAGAACCGAGTTGTGTAACTACCACGAAGGTCCGGTTTGGGGTTGCGGATTTAAAGCGTCCTCTTACACCTGAAGTAGACATCTAAACCTTCGGGCAAGGTGTCGGCGTGGCGTCTGTGCAAATTGTTGCGCTCTTCGGAGCAACATCACTGAGCAGACTATCACTCGATGAGCATTGACTCGTGCGAGTCATGGACTGGGGATACGGTTTGCACTAGAGAAACCTGATTGCTTGGACGTTTTGATGACGGTCGGGTATATCTTCTTTGTCTGTGGCTTGAGAACTTCTCTTTGAAGTCGCCTAAACCCTACTATTCGTGATACTGTATGACCTCTGGAATGGCTTTGTGACTAAACTAGCTTATTCCGGAGAAAGTACGGTATACCTTTTTTAACTATCTGCACAAAGGCTGGATTATGCCTTATGCTTGTGACAACATGCTAAAGCATCGTATCCAGTCTGATCCATATGTAGTATGACTCGTGGTCACGATCAGACAATTGCCTGTTAAACTGGACACCGCCATCGGAGCGGCCTTTCAGCAGACGGAGAAGACGGTGACATAACAACTTCACAAAAGTAACAGCTTCAAACTGCGAAACAAAAGCTCTGAATCGAAACGAATAGTCACGTCTGGTGCATACCTACGTCACCTTATGTGATTGAGCTAGGAGTAAATAAAGTGTGTATGAACGCTTTTCCGCAAGTGTGAACAGATTACCTACAGATCTTTCGTCAATAAGTGCGAGCTTGAAGCAGAAACGTAAGCAACTACGATGCTAAACACGCAGAATCAGCTCCACATTGCAGTTGCTTTTCAGTTATAGATGTTCTTATAAGAAGCAAGTATTGTGTGTGCTACCACTACATAAATATTTTTAAAAGAACTTATTTCTATCGGATGTGGTATCTCTTCAAAGATTGCTTCTCTGACATATTTTTGATTAGTTATTGCGCGATTTGAGTCTCAGACATCGATTCAACGACTCTGCTACGGCTCAACTTTCACAGTTGTTTAACACTTATACTTCTCGTCGATTTTACATGAAAGTATGTGTATACTCAACTGAGAACAAGTTCGAGGTGATGCTGAACATGTGCATTTAAAAAATGCCAAAAGGAAAACAACTAATTTTAAATTTTATTAATGGTTAAAGACGAGTTTAAAATACAACAAAGCAAGCCATGTGACAGTTGTGTTACACTCACATCGCGGCATGGCTTAGTATCTCAGAGAAGCTAAACCTAGCTGGACGTAAGCCCCACTGGCTGATTTCTTTTGCAGAGTGCATCTTGTGGGCAAGCGGTAGAAGAAGGTTGATGCGACCAGCCATTTAAGAGCAAACGGCTTCAATATGGCTTGCCCGACATTGCCGTCGCTGTTTCGCACTTGTGCCAACTGTTTCCTTCTCTTGCGCGAGTTCCATGTATCTCTTCTTCAGCCGGTTTGCTCTAATCGCTTCTTGGACCATTTTCACATACTGATGTTGCATGTCCTCATCGAGCGACCATTGTACCGTTCTGCAGATAGCTGCATATCCTATCAGGTTTTCTCTACTTGCAAAAACGCAAAAACTAAATAAAAATTTATTCTTATTAAGACTTTTCTAACACGTTAGTCCAAGGCAAGAAACAGAGAGAAACAATTTCTTTTGCACAAAAAGCAACATAAAACTGATTCAAGAATTACAACTTGCACTTGGACCCAATTTGCTAAGCGTTTTTAGCATTAAAGAACTACTATCTTAGTTCCCTTTGTTGGAGGCAAAACTAATCTTGTTATTTTTTATATTGTAGGAAACGCAGAAACTATCAAAGAAAGGTTGTCCAAGTACAATTTTGTTTTTAGACTTGGTATCATAAATAAGAAACTGGCTGTTTTTCTTCTTTTTGCCAAGCACCTTGAACAAATTACTTGCAGGTAACTGATGTTTAGCTTTGTCTGCCTGGAAAGTGAGCTTAGATTTGGATAGCTTACTAGAATTGACCGCATAGTACTTAGTGCCAGACTTCTTCTTCTGTTTTGATTTTGTTTTTTTAACAATTTTTTTTAAAACATTACTTGGAAGACCAATATAATTATTGTTCATGTCTAAGGTGGCTTCGTATTTTTTGGATTTTTTTAGTTTGAATTGCAAGAGGGACTTCTTTTTTTTACCTCCAAAAGTGATTTTTGACACTGCGATACTCCACATGCCTTTTTTAGAGGCTTTATGAGCAGACCATTTCTTATTACAATGTGTTTTGTCTAAACCTCCTATCGAGATCAATCCCTCGGCTTTGTTATACACGTCCTTGCTCTTATTCGACCACACACTAAAATAATGGCTTTGTTAGCAGTAGACCTATAGAACTTACGTAACAACTTTTTTCTTCGCAGACTTTAGTAGAGTTTGTGCAAAAGTACGGAAATTAGACACTTTGGGCTTTGACTTTGCATCAGGCTTGAATTGTAAGCCAAAGACACCGTCGACAGCTTTTGCACTAAGAGCATTATTTTCGACGGTGGCTAATCCAAAATTGCTGGTTTCAACTATGTGATTGTCGTTCAGCGATATAGTATCATTGCCAAGATTTCCCGTAATGGCTTTTTTTAGATACTTGGTGCTGAAGGTTCCGCTGACGTTTTGGAACGAAGACGACGCCGAGCTATCGAATTTGCTCTTGCCAGTATAATTATTAGATGAGACATCGGGGCAACTGACATCTGTCACCCAGAAGTATGGTGATGTCAAATCGATTATCAATCGGAAAGTTTTAGCTGGCGTGCCAATAGATACATTGGCATAGAACTCATTAATCTGACTTTTTAACGAAGGACTATTTGCCTTATTTTCTTGAGCGCATTTCTTCGATGATGATGATGATGACGTATTGTTTGAACCAGAGGTTGAGTCTGAAAATGCGAAGGTCAAAACTCTGAAATTTCAAAAAAGCATTTACTTGATGATGACGTGTCGTTTGAACCAGAGGTTGAGTCTGAAAATGCGAAGGTCAAAACTCTGACATTTCAAAAAGGCATTTACTTGACGATGTACTGTTTGAAGAGGACGAGGATGAGGAAGAGGACTCTGAAAATGCGAAGGTCAAAACTCTGACATTTAAGAAATACCAACCTTCGCACTCTGCATACTTATGATATCTGTGCATTGGAATCTCATAGGCGCCACTCTCGCTAGTAGTGGAATTGGAAACACCAGTGGAATTGCTACCACTGTTGGAACCGCCATCACTGCTGGAATTGTTACTATCGGTGGAATTGTTATTAGTGGAAGAATCTTCGGCGGCATGAGAAGCAATGTTAACAAAGTCCAAAATCAAGGCCAGCACAAAGAGCGCACAGATGACCCGGGAATAACAATTCCGGGTTGGACTAGTCATGGCTGCTACAATTGTTTAATATTATATTCAAAGTTTCAATAATTTATAATTCTAGTCGTTTTGAGGTTTGATCACTTTTGGATAGCAAAACAAAAACTAAGTTTGATTGGTTAAATCCCAGAAAAGAACTGCTCGAACATACGTATTTACAGCTAGCAGGCAGTGTTTGACTGCTTAGGGTTGAAGCAAATGCTTATATACTCACTGGCATCAAAGCTGTCGCGAGTTTTTAATCTAATGTGCATTAAGATTATCTAGGAGCAGCTTTAGACACCACTTGCTGATCACGCCCTTTCCGGGTATAAACCGACATACTCGAATTAAGCTGCGTTGATGTAAACAGGGTAACCAGAAAATATGCAAAACATGTCTGGCGTATTCACGAATCTCACTAAACTGTGCCTGCTTTTAGGTCGACAAATCATGTAAAACCAAAGGCAACGTAGTTGGAAGACATGCAAGCTGAAGAATCAAAGAATTTGTTTTAGACACAGCTTCTAATGACTTTTGATAAGTCTATCGAGGTTCTCAAAACAACGAGCTTGTTTTAGCAATAAAGATTTAAGACGCTTTTGAAATGGGTGCTCTACAATAGCAGTTCTAGACAAGTATACGAGGTAGGCTTTAACAGCCTATTGTTACAAGTACTTACAAAAATAGCAAGACCAGTTGTTGTTTTTTGAGTCAAGAGTTGTCACATCACTCCTTGGCTTTAATCGCCAAACCAAGTTGAACTTCTGATTACTAATGTCATCGCGGACACACAAATCGTGCTGGGATCAGTAGCCAAGCAATCATGCCCAAAACATCCCCACAACTAAACATCGATTGCCACCATGGCCAATGCACAATTGGCCTGCTTACAACTTCGACTGGCCGACTGCGAGCATAACGTGTTTCAACTTAAAGTCGGCATCCTAAGAGTCTCCTAAATGAGAAGCACGGGAAATGGATTGATCAAGCTCAGTTGGAGATACTCATTTCACGACAGCGAAAACGAAGACGCACGACATGCGTCTACTAGAGCCGCCTTCTACGTTAACCAAGTGTTGGACACATTTCCAACCAGATTATGCAACTGTCGTTAAAATTCAAAAAATGTGGGTCATTGAGGATAACTCAGGTTGCACGCTCCGCACGCATGATCCGTTGATTGGTCATCTGAATGTCATAGTCAAACGGCGTCAGACTGGCCCAACTTATTGAAGTAAATCTAAACTAGGTGAAAGAAATGACCCAAGTAAGTTTCTTGTTAATTTACGCAAAACGAACAGATTATCCATCATCAGTTGCATCTTCAGCAAGAGACAGCAGAAACGTCGGCGAAGAAAGCATTCAAATGCTCTGCATGCTATCATCTGTTTCATAACCGAATCTAAGCGTGTTGTTCGTTGCCTGTGTTGACCTTCTGCATCGCAAACAATTTATGTAACTGATGCACGGCATTACCTAAATATGAAGATTTACGTGCTTGTCCACTCGTCAGGCTCACCGCCATAAACGTTACACCTAAAACTATGAGTAACGCCATTATCGAATAGATCGTCTTGATATCGACCAATTCGTGCAAATATGACGCAGCGTTAGATTCTGTTTCTATCGCTGACATTCGCTTCACCACCAGAGTTGTCAATCCAATCATATCTTTAATGTTTTCATTATTAATCAAAGTTTGAAATTTTCTGCGCATCTAGGTTTACAGCCCAAATGACCAGGGAAATGCTTGCAGATTTGATTTCCTGCCTCTCAGCAAAGCAGGCTACAATCAGCTACCCAAACTTTCAAAGCTTTAGCTCTCAATTTAAGATGTACTTTTGCATTTGCCCAAATACAAATTCACCGATTGTGAATAGAATCGAATTGAAAATGAGCAAAGTGGGTCTTATTCGAACCATATTTGCTAAAGTAGTTCTGGGATACAAACGTTATTCGTGCTTAACAAAATTTGCTTGTAGTCGAGTGCAATGTTAGAAGGTAGAAATTTGTTACGGTAAATACCCAGGTCCTTATTTCCGACTAATACCGGCACGTCATCAGTGTGTAAAGAACATGTTCTACTGATTGCACTAAGGCTCAGAACTTCGATACTTCAGTCTATCAGTCCAAACTGCTCCTTATTACGGCCAGTATTGACTTTTGCGAGCAACCGCAAAGTAGTGCGAGCAGAGAAGGCAAGACAAACAGAGATTGTTGACAAAGATTTAAGCTCTAGAGATTCAAACCGGCTAACCCATACGTTTCAGTTCAACTGTTAGAGTATGCTCAACCGTAGGTTAATCGGCGTTGTTGGTATATCCCACAGTTTATAAGATTAGAATGGCTTTCGACTCTGGCTTTCTGTGCTCGAACAGTGCAGATTTGGGGGTGTCTTGCCGACGCGGTGAGACTGGTGACTGACTCGCATGTGGCCTTGTCTCAGGTGGACTTTGTTGCCGGCATGTGTGCTTGTTACAAGCCATGTCTTGACTATCGATTTGCTTATCGCAACGTGCTCAGCATTGGGTATTTCTATGAGGATTTCAATATTTGTCGGCAGTTTGATCGATCACTTTGCTTAGAGATAGAACTTCCTAGTTCTTACAAGCCTTGGTTAATTGCTTTTCATTTTTGAACAGTGAATTATCGGTTAACAACCCCATTTCGTCTACAAGCACTGGCAAGTCTCTTTCCAAATATGTTCCAAGCAGTATCGGCATGCGAGTGACTTCGACAACCCGCAAGCGTAATCACTGCCTAGCCGCTATTTCTGGATTATTGCGGCTCGCAACGCGGCTTTTGTAATTGAGCGCTTTTTGCTGGCTCAACGCGCACAAACACTACTCCACAGCGTGGCACTTGCAGTTTTCCTATTTTAGCCTGTAAGACTGCTTGCTGTTCAGAGGTTGATTAGCGTTTTATTTGGCTTTTCACTCCTGTCCAGCGTTTTCTTGAATCAGCCAGACGAGCGTTGTTATTAGCAGTTGCGTATTTGTTCTATCTGCAAACACAAAGTGGCAGCCATCGCACTGTCTAAAGTGGAGCTAGCAGTGTGCAAGTCAGTCATCCTCTTTCAAGACATCTAACTGTTGAATGTTGCTGAGGTTTGGCAGAGCAAATTGTTGGCGACTTACCGTTGCATAAGAAAACCATTTTGACCAGCTCATAGCGTCGAAGTCAACCGTTTAGAATTAGTTACAAGCCTCCTGAAGCCGTAAAGTGGTTCTGATTTCAGAATAAGGTCGCTTTTGAAACTCAAACCAAGGTGAAGTGTGTTGTTAGCTTACAAAATCAACTGAACACAGTGTTGTGAAGTTGTTGATTGTATCATTAACAAGTAGATGAAGCTAGCTAAGATTTAGTTCCGGCTCTTTGGACTTCGTTGATACAACCCGTGGCCTCTTTTGCACTGCGATCCGAATCAAATTCAAATTTTGGCAGTTTTTGAAGAAAGTCTCAATTTTTTAAAATTTTAATTCAAAAAGTGAAATTTTTTGCAAAATGATAGTTTACATGATAATAGAGATTATTGTATAAAAAATTTTTCATTTGAATCAACAAATTATTGATTTTTAATACAAGTCTCAAAACTTAGTGTGCCAGTTATAATAGCACGACTTTACAACAACGGCAAGCTTGGACTGGAAAACAAAAGCCCTTGATTGGAACGAAGAAGCACATCTGCTGCACACCTATATCATGTTGTAGCCGGTTAAGTTAGAAATTAATTGTTATAACTTCTGCTTGCTTTTTATGTCAACTGATGCTGCTTCGGCTGCACAGAGTTGCTGAATCATCCTGATAGAGTCTGCGTTTTTGCGGTCTTGCATATTGCTTCAAACTCGACAGTGCGAACGCCACGAATATTGTTCGAGTCTCAGTCTTGTCACTTCCTGACAAACATGTTAACGGCGGAACACAGTTCGTTAAAAACATTCACACCTCAACAAAGCTCACCTCAGACAACACTACACCCCACTCAATCATTGGCCCTATTGCAGCGACAAGGCCTCCCAAAAATTCCTGCTGTGCGACCACAGAAATTCTGAGTCGAACGTTATCCCAACCTTATAACTTTGGGATAATACCGACGTTGACTTCTGATCTGTGGCTAACGTATTCCAACGACTGAACTGACGTCTATGGGTTGGCTGCTCTGAGTCTCTAGAGCTTAAATTTTCATCAACTGTCTCTCTTTTTCTCGTTTTTTTCTCTTCACGGAGCTACTGTGATTGCTTGCAAAATTGAGCATTAGCTTTAATCACTGTGGCTGATAGAATGAAATTATCAAATTTTTGAGCTTTCACGGAACTATCAGAACCCATTTTTAATTGGAACTTAAGTAGAAATAAACGGAAGCAGACAGAGCGTAACAATGAGCTGTTTTTATTTCTTCCAAAAGTGCAAAAACTAAACATTTACATAAAGGTCAAAGACGTTGCAACTTTGTACCTAGTGTCAAACAGTACCCGTTTCTAAATTCGAAAAATGCTTTATGTCTCATATATGGGAGATATTGGAAGCGAATAAAATTCTCTAAATCAGTAAACACAATTCTTCGGTGCAACGGACATTTTCATAAAGATCTCGAATTTTGACGGCATTACGACTGTCATGTCTGAAGACTTGTTAGCTTTTGCATGCTCTGCTTAATTGTTCTTTGTTATAACTAGGTTACATGTAGCTAGTCCAAGGAAACATCGCGCTCTACTGTCGACCTGAAAGATGACGCCTGGCAGTTACAGTAGCCAAGTTTGACAGTCTTTGAATCGTCCATAGGCCTGAGTTCTCCGATCTGGAAGTGAGGGAAAACTGATGTTTAATCGTATCGACAGTTGTTTCTGGCCATAGCAATCAAATGTTGATTATGTTAATGACCAAGATGGTTTAAAAATGTTAGGCTTTGCTTTCTTGGCCATTACTGGTTGAGAGGGCTAAGTCAAGGTAAGGTTGGAGATCAGTGTCCCAATTGTAAATAATAATACCTGGATTGGGAAATCAAAAAATCATGCAGGTTTGTGAGTCCGACAGCAAGGCCTTACAAACATGGCCCGGGAGAGCGCGCGCACAACGCATGCCTGATTGTTGCGCAAAAAGGTCACTCGAAACTGAACGAAATTCCTAAACCTGTTGATTTGAGGTGTATTTGTCGAAGGAAAAAAAGGCAAAAGATTGGGTGATAAAGCCGAGTGGCTCGCCGCAGTGCGTGCAGCTATTATACGGGAGGCAGGTTTCGCGCGACGCGATCCTGTCTTTAATTTGCCGAGTAGCTGTGTGTAGTGCGGCGAACATTATGCGGGCTGCCCAGTGCGTACTTATTCCTTCGAACACAGTGTGATTGCTTTCCCTTAGCAGAAAGGTTTAGCTGATAATAAAAAGCCGGTTTGTTGTGGTTAGTCAGCCGCAAACAGTTGGTTTGGTGTGGTTGCACCGCCTAGCGGGGGGGCGCTCTCAGCAATTAGATGGGCTTCCTAGCTCGTGGATGGGTAAATGGAATTGCCTGTAAGGATTGCTATAGGGTGCATCTGTGCCGCATAGTATGATTAACGAGAGAGGGGCATGTCAAATGCAAAGTAGCATTTCGAACATTGAATTTCGAATGTTGAAACTGCCTTTGTGCAGTTGGGTGTTTGAAAGTGAGAAGAAGTTGAAGCTTGTACGAAACTCTTGTGGGTCTATCGAAGAGATGTGGCCACCTGAGGGCGGAGTACACTGAGACTCGGCTGCGAAGCCGACGAGCGGACACGTTATGTGATCGCGATTAGTTGCAGACTTTCTTTGATGAAAGATCGGCAGTAATCTGGTTGATCCTGGCTGAACTGATATGTTTCTTTCAAAGATTTAGCCATGCATGTGTAAGTAGAGTTGATTATAAAGCGAAACTGCGAACGGCTCAATACAACAGATATAATCTACGTGCTTTGACGTTTTAAACGGATAACTGCGGTAATTCTGGAGCCAATACGTGCTAAAAGCCGAATTCAGCAATGAGTTTGGTGCACTTATCGGAGCAAAACCTTTCCTGGTTTGATGCTAACTCTGGATAACCTAGCTTATCGCATGACCTTGTGTCGGCGAAGTTGCACTCGAGTATCTGCCTTATCAACTATCGTCGGTAGTGTATTGGACTACCGAGGTGTTGACGGGTGACGGAGAATCAGGGTTCGACTCCGGAGAGGGAGCCTTAGAAACGGCTACCATGTCTAAGGACAGCAGCAGGCGCGCAACTTATCCACTGTTCATTGAACGAGATAGTGACGAGAAATAACAAGCTTGTTCTCTTTGAGGTCGAGCATTGGAATGGATGGAACGTAAACAATTCCATGAGTAACAACGAGAGGGCAAGTCTGGTGCCAGCAGCCGCGGTAATTCCAGCTCTCGTAATGTATAGAATTATTGTTGCGGTTAAAAAGTTCGTAGTTGGATTTTCTACTGCGACTGGTCGCATCTAACGATGCGAACTAGAAGCAGTACTTGTGCCACGCTCGGGGTTGACCCGACGGGGCGCGGATTACTTTGAACGGCTTAAGTGCTCAAGGCGAGTCTTCGGACTGAATACCGGTGCATGGAATAATGGAACAAGGTTTGGGCCGAGTTTTATTGGTTTTGTCGGCTAAAACAATGGTTAACAGGAACAGCTGGGGGCACTCGTATCGCTGCGCGAGAGGTGAAATTCGTGGACCGCAGCGAGACGCCCTAAAGCGAAGGCATTTGCCAAGAGTGTTTTCATTAATCAAGAACGAAAGTCAGAGGTTCGAAGGCGATTAGATACCGCCCTAGTTCTGACCGTAAACGATGCCAACTATCAATCCGCCAGTGGCTTTTAGTCATTGGCGGGCGGATCAACGGAAACGAAAGTTTTTCGGTTCCGGGGGAAGTATGGTTGCAAAGCTGAAACTTAAAGGAATTGACGGAAGGGCACCACCAGGAGTGGAGCTTGCGGCTTAATTTGACTCAACACGGGAAACCTCACCCGGCCAGTACATCATAAGGATTGACAGATTGATAGCTCTTTCATGATTTGATGAATGGTGGTGCATGGCCGTTCTTAGTTCGTGGCGTGAGTCGTCTGCTTAATTGCGATAACGAGCGAGACTCCGACTGCTAAATACCTGATAGATTAATTGTCTACGCGGGTTCTTAGCTGGATTCGAGACTGCAAGTCTCAAGAAATGGAGCAATAACAGGTCTGTGATGCCCTTAGATGTTCGGGGCCGCACGCGTGCTACAATGATGGTAACAGCGTGATTGTCCTCGCCCGAGAGGGCTTGGCAAACAGTTGAGATATTATTATGGCTGGAATTGAGTGTTGAAATTTTCCCTCATGAACGAGGAATTCCAAGTAAATGCGAGTCATCAACTTGCATTGATTACGTCCCTGCCCTTTGTACACACCGCCCGTCGCTACCCGGGACTGATTCGTTTCGAGAAATTCACGGACTAGCTGCCATCGGATTTACCTCCGTTACAGCAGGAAAGTGACTTAATCGCGATGGATTGAACCGGGTAAAAGTCGTAACAAGGTATCGGTAGGTGAACCTGCCGATGGATCACTAACAAACAATGATCAATTCTTGTGTTCGCTTGGCAAGAGCGTTCGGCGACGAGTTGTCGTCAATGCTCTCCATCGGACAAAACGTCACCATCATTCTCATGCAGAGTGGTTGATTGTGCTTCATTAAACGGCTCCAGCTGGGTATCTATGTTCGATTGAGCAGTTGTGCATATCTGAAACGACCGTGGCTGCAAGGATATCGAGCGATAGGGTTAATTGGTCTACTCTTTCCTGTTGTATAGTAGGCTCAGATCCGAGATTCAATGACCCCCATGCAGGGCGCCCATGCGATTCATATTTTATTATTATTTTTTTAAAAACAAAATTGACAACTTTAAAGCTATATCGGTGGATCACTTGGCTCGTAGATCGATGAAGAACGCAGTGAATTGCGTCAAGAATCACGAATTACAGATATTATGAGTGATATGTTTTCGATTGCATATTGCACCGTTGGGCTGTGCTCATCGGTATATCCGACTCAGGGTGTGATCATTAAAAGTCAAACATCATTGTTGATTGCAATGCGCTCTCATGCGGTTGAATCAAAATATAGTCGTTATTATCTTCGACGCACTGTTGAGGTGTTGTTGCCGCCAATGTTGCTTGCTTCATTGTGTCCTAGTCTTTTCAGTGAAGTCAAATTGTTGAGACGAAGATATGGCAAGGTTATTGGTGAGGCAGTGTATAGCACCGTGCCATGCTTTTTCAAGGTTGGTTCAAATCCACCTGAGTCGTGTATGATCACCTGCCGAACTTAAGCATATCAGTAAGCAGAGGAAAAGAAACCAACAGGGATTCCCTGAGTAACTGCGAGTGAAAGGGGAACAGCTCAGCGCTAAAAGACCAACTCTTGTAGGGTCGGTTTGGTGTAGCGTTTGGAGCGCTTCGTATCTACTGTGTTTGGCGTGGTCTAGGTTTTGCTGGAACGCAATTGCACAGATGGTTTTACACCAGTCTGGTCGTGCCGCGCAGTAGAGTGAAGCGTTCTTGGAGTCGGGTTGTTTGGAAACGCAGCCCAAAGAGGGTGGTAAACTTCACCTAAAGCTAAATATGGCTACGAGACCGATAGCAAACAAGTACTGTGAAGGAAAGTTGAAAAGCACTTTGAAAAGAGAGTGCAAGAGAACGTGAAACCGTTATAGTGGAAGCAGATGGAGCCGACGTATCCAGTGCGTATTTAGCCGTTGTTAGGCGCAATTTGTCGGTTTGTGGTTCTGAAAAGTCCTCGGCAGGCAATTGTTGTGCTTGGTGAACGGTGCACTTGCGTACAAAGTGCGCCGAATCGGTTGGACTCGGTGTTCGAAGTCTGGCTTAGAGGACCAGTTCGCAAGGACTGGAAACCCGGACCGGCGGGCAACACATGAGTCTGACCGCATTGCATAAGGCTGGTCAAACGTGAGGCGCTCGGCAAAATTTCGACGTTGTTGGAATGCAACGCATGCGTTTCGTTTCACAACTAGTTACTTTGCCGAGTGTCTCTTGGCCGGTATTCGGTGTCTAGTCGGTGACCCATTTGACCCGTCTTGAAACACGGACCAAGGAGTTTAAGGTTTGCGCGAGTCATTGGGTGTAAAACTCAAAGGCGAAATGAAAGTGGGACACTTGGTGTCTGTGATGCGATCCTTGCATGATTCGTTGTGTACGGAGCAACATCAACCCATGACTAGAACTTGTTCTGTTGTGGAGTTTGAGCGTAAGCTTTGAGACCCGAAAGATGGTGAACTATGCCTGAACAGGACGAAGTCAGAGGAAACTCTGATGGAAGTCCGAAGCGGTTCTGACGTGCAAATCGATCGTCTGATTTGGGTATAGGGGCGCAAGACTAATCGAACCATCTAGTAGCTGGTTCCTTCCGAAGTTTCCCTCAGGATAGCTGGAGCATGCGAGCAGATATACTCGGTAAAGCGAACGATTAGAGTGCTTGGGATGTATTATTCTCAAACTATTCTCAAACTCTAAATGGTTATGTTGTCGGTGTTACTTAATTGAACACTCGACTTTGATTGCTGTGCTCCAAGTGGGCCATTTTTGGTAAGCAGAACTGGCGATGTGGGATGAACCAAACGCGAAGTTAAGGTGCCCAAGTCTCCGCTCATGAGACCCCATAAAAGGTGTTGGTTGATATTGACAGCAGGACGGTGGCCATGGAAGTCGGAAACCGCTAAGGAGTGTGTAACAACTCACCTGCCGAATCAACTAGCCCTGAAAATGGATGGCGCTAGAGCGGAGGACCTATACTTTGCCGTTGAAGCAAGTAGCAAAGGAATTGCTCAACGAGTAGGAAGGTTATTGTGATGGCGTCGAAGGCGCGGAGCGTGAGCTCGGCTGGAGCCGTCACAAGTGCAGATCTTGGTTGAAGTAGCAAATATTCAAGTGAGATCCTTGAAGACTGAAGTGGAGAAGGGTTCCGCGTGCACAGTGATTGTACGTGGGTTAGTCGGTCCTAAGGCGCAGGCTAATGCTGGCTTGAAGTGGCGACGTTGAACTGCTTTTGTGGAGCGCGTCGCAAGGGCCGAAAGGGAAGCAGATTAAGATTCCTGCACCAAGCTCAAGGAGATTGAGCTGTTTAGGCAGCACAAGGCGCGGTAACGCAAGCAAACCCGTCAACACTGCTTGAAGTTCGGGCCAGAGATTTCTTCTCTGGTTCAAACTTGGCGCGACCCTGGAATCGGTTCAGCCGGCGATAGGGTTGCACAAGTTGTAAAGCACTGCGGTTACTGCGGTGTCCCGAGCGCTTCAAATGGTCCGTGAAACGACGGGGGTGGCCTAAATGAATTTCTGGCTTGGCCGTACCCATCACCGCAGCAGGTCTCCAAGGTGAACAGCCTCTAGTTGATAGAATAATGTAGATAAGGGAAGTCGGCAAATTAGATTCGTAACTTTGGGAAAAGAATTGGCTCTAGAGACCGAGTCAAAGGGGTTGTCGTCGGACGCTTCGAGGCTGCGTTCGAGTGTGCGTGGCGCAAGCCGCGTGGGCTAGTGGCGTGGCTTTGTTGAAGATGGCTTCGACTTCCACTTTCGCGAGTGGGTCCTTCGACGCTTAACGGTTTGATCTAGAACTGGTACGGACTCGGGGAATCCGACTGTCTAATTAAAACAGAGGAGATAGATGGTTCCAGATGGACGTTGACTATCTCTGATTTCTGCCCAGTGCTCTGAATGTTACTTTAAGGAAATTTGATTAAGCGCGGGTAAACGGCGGGAGTAACTATGACTCTCTTAAGGTAGCCAAATGCCTCGTCCTCTAATTAGGGACGCGCACGAATGGATCAACGAGATTCCCACTGTCCCTAACTACTATCTAGCGAAACCACAGCCAAGGGAACGGGCTTGGCAAAGACAGCGGGGAAAGAAGACCCTGTTGAGCTTGACTCTAGTCTGACTTTGTGAAGAATCATGCATGGTGTAGCATAAGTGGGAGGCTTCGGCCGACAGTGAAATACCACTACTTTCATCGTTTCCTTACTTATTCGGTAAAACGAGGTCTGCCAACTTCGGTTGGTTGTGCTTGTTGTTAAGCGGGCCTCTTTCGGAGTCGTGACTCGCGCCGATGACAGTGTCAGGCGGGGAGTTTGACTGGGGCGGTACATCTATCAAACAATAACGTAGGTGTCCTAAGGTAAGCTCAGCTGGGACGGAAACCTAGCGTAGAGTAAAAGGACAAAAGCTTACTTGATCTTGATTTTCAGTACGAATACAGACCGCGAAAGCGTGGCCTATCGATCCTTTTGATTTGTAAAGTTTACAGCAAGAGGTGTCAGAAAAGTTACCACAGGGATAACTGGCTTGTGGCAGCCAAGCGTCCATAGCGACGTTGCTTTTTGATCCTTCGATGTCGGCTCTTCCTATCATTGCGTAGCAGAATGCGCAAAGCGTTGGATTGTTCACCCACTAATAGGGAACGTGAGCTGGGTTTAGACCGTCGTGAGACAGGTTAGTTTTATCCTACTGTCAAATATGTTGTCGCAATAGTAATCCTGCTTAGTACGAGAGGAACAGCAGGTTCAGACATTTGGTTTATGCGCTTGTTCGATCGGACAATGGTGCGAAGCTACCATCTGGGGGATTACAACTGAATGCCTCTAAGTTGGAAGCCCGCCTAGATAGCTTGACAATACTGTTGTGCCCCGGCGTCGGGCGGTACTCATATGCAAGACTTTTGTTTTGCAGCCTTAACCCCATAGCTAACGTTGCCAGCAGATACAACAGTCTGCTGGTTGTTGGTTCCATACAACTTTGTGTGGAGAATGTCGGGGTGCAAGATCGCTTGAATACGACTTGACTACTGGTCAAGGGGTTGTAAGCAGCAGAGCAGTTTTCCACTGCGATCTGTTGAGACTACCCTATGATCGGATGCATCTGTTTTTTTTTTTAACATTCACCAAACTGTGCGCTACGTTCAAAATAATTGCATATCCGTGGTCATTGAATTCAAATTTCCTAATTTAAGATTCGAACTGCCATTGGAATCCAAATTAGCATAGCTTTGAACGCGCAGTTTGCATCAACTCAACGTGCTCGTACGCATTATATAAAGCGCTTGAAAGCATTCATTTGTCACCTCGGTAAGCTAAACCATGGTTTACGGTATAACAAGGAGGCTCCTCTTTAGAAGTAGAACCGAGTTGTGTAACTACCACGAAGGTCCGGTTTGGGGTTGCGGATTTAAAGCGTCCTCTTACACCTGAAGTAGACATCTAAACCTTCGGGCAAGGTGTCGGCGTGGCGTCTGTGCAAATTGTTGCGCTCTTCGGAGCAACATCACTGAGCAGACTATCACTCGATGAGCATTGACTCGTGCGAGTCATGGACTGGGGATACGGTTTGCACTAGAGAAACCTGATTGCTTGGACGTTTTGATGACGGTCGGGTATATCTTCTTTGTCTGTGGCTTGAGAACTTCTCTTTGAAGTCGCCTAAACCCTACTATTCGTGATACTGTATGACCTCTGGAATGGCTTTGTGACTAAACTAGCTTATTCCGGAGAAAGTACGGTATACCTTTTTTAACTATCTGCACAAAGGCTGGATTATGCCTTATGCTTGTGACAACATGCTAAAGCATCGTATCCAGTCTGATCCATATGTAGTATGACTCGTGGTCACGATCAGACAATTGCCTGTTAAACTGGACACCGCCATCGGAGCGGCCTTTCAGCAGACGGAGAAGACGGTGACATAACAACTTCACAAAAGTAACAGCTTCAAACTGCGAAACAAAAGCTCTGAATCGAAACGAATAGTCACGTCTGGTGCATACCTACGTCACCTTATGTGATTGAGCTAGGAGTAAATAAAGTGTGTATGAACGCTTTTCCGCAAGTGTGAACAGATTACCTACAGATCTTTCGTCAATAAGTGCGAGCTTGAAGCAGAAACGTAAGCAACTACGATGCTAAACACGCAGAATCAGCTCCACATTGCAGTTGCTTTTCAGTTATAGATGTTCTTATAAGAAGCAAGTATTGTGTGTGCTACCACTACATAAATATTTTTAAAAGAACTTATTTCTATCGGATGTGGTATCTCTTCAAAGATTGCTTCTCTGACATATTTTTGATTAGTTATTGCGCGATTTGAGTCTCAGACATCGATTCAACGACTCTGCTACGGCTCAACTTTCACAGTTGTTTAACACTTATACTTCTCGTCGATTTTACATGAAAGTATGTGTATACTCAACTGAGAACAAGTTCGAGGTGATGCTGAACATGTGCATTTAAAAAATGCCAAAAGGAAAACAACTAATTTTAAATTTTATTAATGGTTAAAGACGAGTTTAAAATACAACAAAGCAAGCCATGTGACAGTTGTGTTACACTCACATCGCGGCATGGCTTAGTATCTCAGAGAAGCTAAACCTAGCTGGACGTAAGCCCCACTGGCTGATTTCTTTTGCAGAGTGCATCTTGTGGGCAAGCGGTAGAAGAAGGTTGATGCGACCAGCCATTTAAGAGCAAACGGCTTCAATATGGCTTGCCCGACATTGCCGTCGCTGTTTCGCACTTGTGCCAACTGTTTCCTTCTCTTGCGCGAGTTCCATGTATCTCTTCTTCAGCCGGTTTGCTCTAATCGCTTCTTGGACCATTTTCACATACTGATGTTGCATGTCCTCATCGAGCGACCATTGTACCGTTCTGCAGATAGCTGCATATCCTATCAGGTTTTCTCTACTTGCAAAAACGCAAAAACTAAATAAAAATTTATTCTTATTAAGACTTTTCTAACACGTTAGTCCAAGGCAAGAAACAGAGAGAAACAATTTCTTTTGCACAAAAAGCAACATAAAACTGATTCAAGAATTACAACTTGCACTTGGACCCAATTTGCTAAGCGTTTTTAGCATTAAAGAACTACTATCTTAGTTCCCTTTGTTGGAGGCAAAACTAATCTTGTTATTTTTTATATTGTAGGAAACGCAGAAACTATCAAAGAAAGGTTGTCCAAGTACAATTTTGTTTTTAGACTTGGTATCATAAATAAGAAACTGGCTGTTTTTCTTCTTTTTGCCAAGCACCTTGAACAAATTACTTGCAGGTAACTGATGTTTAGCTTTGTCTGCCTGGAAAGTGAGCTTAGATTTGGATAGCTTACTAGAATTGACCGCATAGTACTTAGTGCCAGACTTCTTCTTCTGTTTTGATTTTGTTTTTTTAACAATTTTTTTTAAAACATTACTTGGAAGACCAATATAATTATTGTTCATGTCTAAGGTGGCTTCGTATTTTTTGGATTTTTTTAGTTTGAATTGCAAGAGGGACTTCTTTTTTTTACCTCCAAAAGTGATTTTTGACACTGCGATACTCCACATGCCTTTTTTAGAGGCTTTATGAGCAGACCATTTCTTATTACAATGTGTTTTGTCTAAACCTCCTATCGAGATCAATCCCTCGGCTTTGTTATACACGTCCTTGCTCTTATTCGACCACACACTAAAATAATGGCTTTGTTAGCAGTAGACCTATAGAACTTACGTAACAACTTTTTTCTTCGCAGACTTTAGTAGAGTTTGTGCAAAAGTACGGAAATTAGACACTTTGGGCTTTGACTTTGCATCAGGCTTGAATTGTAAGCCAAAGACACCGTCGACAGCTTTTGCACTAAGAGCATTATTTTCGACGGTGGCTAATCCAAAATTGCTGGTTTCAACTATGTGATTGTCGTTCAGCGATATAGTATCATTGCCAAGATTTCCCGTAATGGCTTTTTTTAGATACTTGGTGCTGAAGGTTCCGCTGACGTTTTGGAACGAAGACGACGCCGAGCTATCGAATTTGCTCTTGCCAGTATAATTATTAGATGAGACATCGGGGCAACTGACATCTGTCACCCAGAAGTATGGTGATGTCAAATCGATTATCAATCGGAAAGTTTTAGCTGGCGTGCCAATAGATACATTGGCATAGAACTCATTAATCTGACTTTTTAACGAAGGACTATTTGCCTTATTTTCTTGAGCGCATTTCTTCGATGATGATGATGATGACGTATTGTTTGAACCAGAGGTTGAGTCTGAAAATGCGAAGGTCAAAACTCTGAAATTTCAAAAAAGCATTTACTTGATGATGACGTGTCGTTTGAACCAGAGGTTGAGTCTGAAAATGCGAAGGTCAAAACTCTGACATTTCAAAAAGGCATTTACTTGACGATGTACTGTTTGAAGAGGACGAGGATGAGGAAGAGGACTCTGAAAATGCGAAGGTCAAAACTCTGACATTTAAGAAATACCAACCTTCGCACTCTGCATACTTATGATATCTGTGCATTGGAATCTCATAGGCGCCACTCTCGCTAGTAGTGGAATTGGAAACACCAGTGGAATTGCTACCACTGTTGGAACCGCCATCACTGCTGGAATTGTTACTATCGGTGGAATTGTTATTAGTGGAAGAATCTTCGGCGGCATGAGAAGCAATGTTAACAAAGTCCAAAATCAAGGCCAGCACAAAGAGCGCACAGATGACCCGGGAATAACAATTCCGGGTTGGACTAGTCATGGCTGCTACAATTGTTTAATATTATATTCAAAGTTTCAATAATTTATAATTCTAGTCGTTTTGAGGTTTGATCACTTTTGGATAGCAAAACAAAAACTAAGTTTGATTGGTTAAATCCCAGAAAAGAACTGCTCGAACATACGTATTTACAGCTAGCAGGCAGTGTTTGACTGCTTAGGGTTGAAGCAAATGCTTATATACTCACTGGCATCAAAGCTGTCGCGAGTTTTTAATCTAATGTGCATTAAGATTATCTAGGAGCAGCTTTAGACACCACTTGCTGATCACGCCCTTTCCGGGTATAAACCGACATACTCGAATTAAGCTGCGTTGATGTAAACAGGGTAACCAGAAAATATGCAAAACATGTCTGGCGTATTCACGAATCTCACTAAACTGTGCCTGCTTTTAGGTCGACAAATCATGTAAAACCAAAGGCAACGTAGTTGGAAGACATGCAAGCTGAAGAATCAAAGAATTTGTTTTAGACACAGCTTCTAATGACTTTTGATAAGTCTATCGAGGTTCTCAAAACAACGAGCTTGTTTTAGCAATAAAGATTTAAGACGCTTTTGAAATGGGTGCTCTACAATAGCAGTTCTAGACAAGTATACGAGGTAGGCTTTAACAGCCTATTGTTACAAGTACTTACAAAAATAGCAAGACCAGTTGTTGTTTTTTGAGTCAAGAGTTGTCACATCACTCCTTGGCTTTAATCGCCAAACCAAGTTGAACTTCTGATTACTAATGTCATCGCGGACACACAAATCGTGCTGGGATCAGTAGCCAAGCAATCATGCCCAAAACATCCCCACAACTAAACATCGATTGCCACCATGGCCAATGCACAATTGGCCTGCTTACAACTTCGACTGGCCGACTGCGAGCATAACGTGTTTCAACTTAAAGTCGGCATCCTAAGAGTCTCCTAAATGAGAAGCACGGGAAATGGATTGATCAAGCTCAGTTGGAGATACTCATTTCACGACAGCGAAAACGAAGACGCACGACATGCGTCTACTAGAGCCGCCTTCTACGTTAACCAAGTGTTGGACACATTTCCAACCAGATTATGCAACTGTCGTTAAAATTCAAAAAATGTGGGTCATTGAGGATAACTCAGGTTGCACGCTCCGCACGCATGATCCGTTGATTGGTCATCTGAATGTCATAGTCAAACGGCGTCAGACTGGCCCAACTTATTGAAGTAAATCTAAACTAGGTGAAAGAAATGACCCAAGTAAGTTTCTTGTTAATTTACGCAAAACGAACAGATTATCCATCATCAATTGCATCTTCAGCAAGAGACAGCAGAAACCATGGACCTAGAAGGCTTCAAATGGACAAATCTCGAAAGAAACAGATTACATCTTTATCAAAAACCGAAGAACCGTAAAACACGTCATTGTAATTCAAAAATGCAACGCAGGCAATAATTACTGTCTGATTTGCGTCATCCTATGATTCTCGACAATCAAAAGATGAAGAACAGCATTGTCCTATGAATCTTTACCACCGTACAATAGTCTGTAGCTTCAAGTTAATAAGTTGCTGGAAGAAGTACTCCAGAATAAAACATACGACGAAATAATTGGTACAATTAAGAAAACGGAGCAACGCTAAACGATAAGCAGACCTTCAAGGAAACCAGGTAATTTGTAAGGAAGTTCTTCAATAATCTTTACAAAGCAGAAAACGACAAACCTACGGCAAGATGCTTTCAGTTTTTTAGCCAGTCGTTAATCGCGGACGAATTAGAGAATACCTGTTTGTCAATTAAGGAAAACACATCTGACACTGACGGAATCTTTTTCAAAGTCATGAAATTATGCGTATCAATTTTAGTCAAACTCGCTACTCAGTTAAGTAATATCTTTATGTGTAACCGTTTTCCGGTATGCTTAGTCTATGCTGATACAATATTACTCTACAAAACAGGTGATCTGATAACGCTTAGCAACTACAGACTGACCTTGCTTCCGAACAAAATCTATACAAGGTTTTTAAAGCATATTGTGGACTTTCGATCAAAAATGGACTTTTTTTTGCGAATGATGAGTGCTGGATCTCAATGTAAAACGATAGGAAACGAGGATGAATAATTATAGACTTATTAGATAGACTATCATAATGATCAGAATTAAAGTAATATCACATCCAAAAGTACAAAAATGAATGCTACTCACTTTTTCGTGCCGCTATGGGTTTCGTTGAAAGCTTCTGCGGCGTGAACCCATTTATGTTTAGACTTTTGCAGATCCAACTATAAGCGTTGTAAAGAGTGTAAATCATGCAGCCAGAAGTCCGGACAAACGCTCAGAAAGGATTTTAGGATAAAAAAAGTGACACTTTGGTGTAGTAAAATCAACGCGAATCGTTTTGGGAACTTACTGAGCAAGGGAAGACTGTTAATTCGACTGTCTATTGTAAGCAACTCAAAAAGCACACCGCGTGCTTTTAAATTGTCAAACTTCAATGGTTTGCCTCTACGACAAAGTGTAGTCCTATAGTCGAAAAAACGCGACAGAATATTATAGGTCTGGAGTGGAAGCGTTTGAAGCCTTCACCATACAACTCAGACATAGCGCCAAACAAATTTCACTTATTGCAAGTGCTGAAGCACTGATTGCCTGCAAAAATGTTTCAAACGCTCACAGAAATGCACGAATCTCTTCCAGAATTCTTCGCTTCAAGAGACCACAAACGGTATGGCCGGCGTATTCACAAACTTGAAGAAGAGTGACAAACAGTGGTTGGAAATAATGGATAATGTTTTAATTACTTAACCAAAACATTAGATAATAAGTTTGGGATTTAAAATAAACTTTTTATCGGACAGTTGCGCATACTTAGTCGGCAACTTAATAATTTTGTAATTTTTTACTGAGCTGATCTTACATTTGATTTGAGTAATGTTAACGTGTCATTAGTTTTTGACAAGAAGTTTAGTAAACTTGTAAAATATTATGAAACTGTCCAGTACTGTATGTTTTCAATGCATCCAAAGCACATTTAGCTGACTCGTTCTGTTCGAAATGCAATGCAAATTCGTCGACGCAAAGTTGCAAAACACCAATTTCAAGTTTTTGCGGGCTGTTCAAGGCGTGGACACAAAACAGTGGCATGCATCCGTCTCGTGATTGTTAATTGTTTTGCGATTAAAACTTGTGTTCACAATTTGACCTTGATTTAACACAAATAACATTTGATAGAAGACACAATGCAAAAACGTTAGTTTAGGGAAAAATTAAGAAAGATTACTTTCGGCATGTTCATTAACTTTTGATAGAGCGCAGAATAATGGCTCAAACTGATTTGATTTAGTGTTTTTAATAGCTCCTTGGATGAAGACATAGCGAATAAAAGGTTAAGTTCTGTTCAAGCGATGTAACTGAAAAATTACAACAATTCTTTTTTAAATGAAGGTTTATATGCAAATGCGTAAAATTGGTTGCTAATCACGGTATTAAACTTTAAGAGTACATGACCATAAGCGATACAAAACGCAATTTAAGTCGACAATAGTACGAGTTTTAATCTTAAAATTGATAAAATTATTGAGAATGTGCGTTTTTTTGCCAAAAATTAACATTTGAATAATTGCGCTGTTCAAGTTAGCAATTTTATGTTTTATTCATATTTAACTTTTAAATACTGCCGACAATTCCAGTCATATTTCAATGACACTAGAGCTCCATTTGATCCATCAACCAGCAATAGACAGCAACTTTTGATGACCTTAAAATCTGTATTTGCACTTAACAAAGTTTTTTCAATCAATGCTAAAAGTAACTCAAGTCACATGCGGAGGTCATGCATCAAGTCGAGACTAGCATTCAGTAATTTTTATCAGATGTCGCCGCTTCAAAAATTGCCTGAAAAAGTGTGCAACGACGTATTCAACTGTTATATATGGTTGTTTTGAACCATTTCTTTTAAACAAATTTGCCGATATTTGTAAATATCATTTTATAGAATAAGATTGTAGATATATTGAATACAATTTATACTTTTTAAACTTAAACAGGTAAGATAAAGTAGGTACAACCGGCGATATCATATAATTGTTTTAAAAATGTGCTATATTCTATTCTATTATATAAAAATAAACTAAACTTGTTCAGATTTCTGCTTAATACTTTTTTTTAAACAAAGCATGAGGAGGCAATATGACATGGCGCTCTAGTTTATTACGGCACTAAATTATTTTTTGAATTTACGAGTTTTATGACACTTGATGACTTTGATGGCGCATAAACAATTTGACAAAAGTTTAGAAACTGAAATCAAAAGAATAATTGCCAACTTTTGGTTTTTTAGGCTCGCACAATATAAACTTAAACCAAAATTTAAATTTAGCTAGATTCGATCTTAAACTTAAAATTAGTGCAAATTTTGATTGACACAATAATCAAGTGTCATAAAATTGACTTTATAATCTCATTGGTTAAGAATCGTAAAAAAAATGCCACGAAAAGAAGATGATAGGGCACGCGGAGTATCAATCACTTTTTGATTAGACTTTTTAAACCATAATTATCCAAACTTTCTCTGATTCTTGCGTAACTTTTCTCGGTTATACCATAAACACTTGAGAACAGATAAAGCAATAATGTTTCTTTGTTCTTAAAGTTTTTTGCCTAGGCGGACAGTTTTAAACCATTTCTGACAAAAGTTGAAAGAACTAAAACGCTCCAAAAAATTTTTAAAAGTTTGGATTAATAATGGTTTAAAAAACACTAACACTAGTAAAGAAGTCTTTTAAAAAATTTATCCAGACACTCTACACTGCTCTAACGTCTGTCTTTTTCTCAAATCAGCATGAAAATCCTGCGAATGCTAAGTTTAAAAAAAAATATGGCAAAAATCTGATTTTCATACAGAAATTACCTAAACTTCCTAAAAATTCGCCGTAAAAATCCAGTAACTCCGTTTGATTTGATATCGTTCTGCTTTAAACTGTAGAGCATCTTGTGAAGCTTTTTGGCCAAATGTTCGAAATCTTGTGGACACGTTTCTCTGATAAATCGAAGCTGTTCGGCAACTTGTACACCTGAAAAAGATTTGTTATAATAAATGATAATCAATAATTGTTATGTTGATTTTAAATTTGAAGATTTTAAAGAACTCTAATTTTTTAAAACTCTTTCTTAGATTTGTATTTGGTTTATTTTAAAAAAAGCTTTCAGACTTTGAATTAGTAAAAATTTGATTTTTTTTCTTTTTAATTTAAAGAAAATACAATTTTTAATAGAAAGACGGCTATTAAACAGGAATAGTTAATTTTTGAGTATTTTCTCAGGTTGTAAGAGATTATTAAATAATTAACTGAGGTTTGCGACGTTTTCAGGGATAAGTAGCTACATCCGCCAAACTGCTGAACGCACATTTATCTACCATTCAATCTTCATTAATATTTGCGCCAAAAAACTTACACGCTGATGAAGAGTTTTTATTTAAAAAGAGTTTTAAATCTAGCATTATCTTTAGAACTCAAAAGGCAAAAAATTTTTAAAAGGAAGTTTTTTTTTTCTAACTCTAAACTTTTTTTCGTATTCTTTGTGTGAAGAACTGATCCGCAAGTCTTTTTTATCTCTTCCTTAGAGACTGCCCAAACTCAGCAGTGTCACCGTCGAGTGTCATTTTGTGGATCGACGAGAAGAAATGTCGTTTTTTATGCATTAGTTGTGTTCAAGCTAGCTGCGATCGCACAGTACTACCAATTTAATCTCGCACATTTGCTCGAACCAACCGCACGTAACTGGGTTTAAATCCTGCTACGTGATTTTCTTTCTTTAAAGTAAATTCGCTATCATTTTACCAAGCACACCCTAATTTTTATTAAAAAGAATGAAAATAAAGAATTATTTTTATTTTTTTTTAAGCAAGCAAAAAGTATTTGTTCAAAACACACAGCCAGAATATCCGTGAATATTTCACTTGGTTTGCATTTTTTAAACAACAAAAGACATAATTTTTCGTATGTTAAAAACAAAAAAATGCTTTACTATCAACTGAATTCTATAGTTTGAAAATACTCTTACTCAATAGATTCTATTCGATTGAAACATGTGTCCAATCTGATTCGAACAAGTTTAGTTTACTTCAAAGCTTTATGCATTGCAATCTTTTCATTACATTAGCGAGGCTTTAACATAAACTGTTGGGAATTTTTCGTTCTTAAACCGTTTTTAAAGGTAGTGTTTTGAGTCGTTTAGGTAAAAAGACTTGAGAATAGTTCTTAAAGAGTAATTTTGACTAATAATCATACTATAAAATGTTGTTTTTTAATTTAAAAATTAAAAGAAAAACTTGAGGACAACCGAAGGAAAGCGTCTCAAGAGCCAAAAACACACTGAATTATAATGCGCAGTTTGTGGTTTGTGTCTACGGTGCAAGCAAGCCGCTAATGGCACAAAAGAACGGCACATCCATAATCGCTTCGATGCGCTAAATTCGAAAGACAACAAGGAATTATTGATTTTACTGGGTGGAGAAGTATCGCTAAGAAGTTGAGAAGAGATAATTCAAAAATTGTTTCAGACTGCAAAGGCTTGAAAATCAACCGCTCTCGTTATAGTTGGAAGAGTGAAAGTTGAGTGGTTTTATTGGCGAGAAAAGCGATTTCGTTCTTCTTCATTTAGTAGAAGAAGATCGTATTTCAAGTGCGATTTTCCGGTTTTTAGTTGCATTGCTCCTAGTCAATATTTATTTACGGCAATTGCTGCCGATCTGCTCTTTGCGTGCACACCTTTATTTTGAAAGTAAGACATCCAAGAATATCTGATGACAAGCATGGTTTTGATGTTAAAAGTCTTCACTTAAGTGATCAAATTTAATCAAATTTAATGTAAAAT
This sequence comes from Eupristina koningsbergeri, assembly GCA_018907245.1. NCBI lineage: Eukaryota > Metazoa > Arthropoda > Insecta > Hymenoptera > Agaonidae > Eupristina > Eupristina koningsbergeri. The sequence continues at coordinate 28,318 of JACCHV010002983.1, forward strand.
TTTAAAAAAAAACAAGCTTGTATCATGTCTTTCCATTGTGCTGCTAACATTATTTAAATACATTTGCCCAACTAGACTTTTTAAATTTTTATATAAATTTTAAAATTAGTCACAAAATTATTAAGAATTTTTCAAACTTTTAAATTTACATCTAAAACGACTTTGTAAATCTGCGAATTTCGTGCGAATCGATTCCCGTCCTACCAACAGCGTCTAATAAAAAACCGGTTTTTTAAATTTAAATGCTGACGAACTACGCTTGAAACCAAGCGATCTTGAATTATGGCCAACATCTTATTTTGATTTTGACTTTGTATCAAAGACTTGGCTCGAGGAAAAGCGATTCAAAAACTATCAAAGTTAGCGAGCATTAGCCCGAGGTAGACAGGCGGACGTGCTACTTCCTTGAGCAAGCTGCATTCAAGCAAGTCGTAATTGAACAGTATGTACTAATTTGGCCGCGTCATGGCCGTTATTCTGGTTCGCAAATAAATTCAAATCAGTGTTTCGTTCGCGCTGCCTCAACAAAACATTAATTGCAATTGTCGGCAACTCAACGCCGACATTGTTTGCCTAACTAATCGCATAACTTGCACTATTAGCATTGTCTGTGTAACGTTAGAAAGTTGTTAGAAGGGCACTAGTCAGCAATTAGATTAAATGACAGCATTTATGCATATTTGCGTTGCACTTCTTGCTTATTTAGATTGTCGCAGACTAAGTTGTGTTTTGATGCGACAGTGGTTTCGAGCGTGCCGACACAACAACGAAGGGGATCTGCTTTAATTGAAACGCCGCAATTTGACAAATTACAAAGACAAAGAGAGCGCCAGGCACAGAAAAATTGTGTTGTCAGGTGGGGCCACCGCTTTTATGACCCTTGTTTTGCGATCAGGTGAACTGGCAAGTCGGCGCGCAAAACAGACGCATTGTAAAAACTAAATTCATCATTAGAAACACTTGTCAGGACAAAGTGCTTGTCGGCAAAATTATGCATTCTGATAAGTTTTTACTGACTCCACAAAGCGTTGTCGTCACATTTACAAGCTCTAAACTTCGTTTGCGCATCCCAGCGCAACCACTCATTTGCAACGATAAATCTGCGATTTGATGAAGGCCATCGCGCGGGTCGTTTAGCGAGGACAAACGGAAATTAGCGACCATTTCCTGTCCTTGACGTTTGACATGCGCTACGATTATGCAACAAGCCGAGAGCGACAAGTTTGACTGTTTTTGTGTTACCTCAACAAGTCATGGCTCTAAAGCGTTAAGAGACGAGAGCGAGGACTCGCATTTTACTGCACTATTGCAAATGTTTGCTAGGTGTTGCGCTTGAACATAGTAATTACCGAGATCTCGTTTAAGTGGTATCAATTCTTGCTCAGTGTACATTTAAATGTAGACTTTGTTATTGAGTGCGCATTTATTGCCTGCTGATCGCAAAATGATTGAGTAAGCATCGGTTTTCATGCATCTACCGGCCAATTTGCTTTGTTTCAGCAAAAGAGAGCGGTACTTTGACCGACAAAGTTGTTACTCAGCAGGAGACAAACCAAAACTAAACATTAAAGTGCTTGTCATTCGGCAGTTTGTTGCCTAGAATCAGTTTGATGTCTTAAATTTTTTGGCAAAACCGTTTTCAGATTACATTAATTCTATCATGCATGACAATAGACATTAAAATTGTTTACGATCAGTTGTGCGCAATCAAGAACAGTTTCATTAAAGGTGTCTAAAATATTGTGCATGCAAAGGGGGAAAGAGAAGACCAAATGAATTATTGGCAGCTAGCTGGAATCATGCTTGGAAGCCAAAAAGAAATTGACCCTATCTTAAGGATTATACGCACTGAGCACTGAAAAGCGATGGCGGCTGTCAAGCAGAAATCTCTGCGCTAATCTGTTGCTAGACTCTACTACTGTTCATCAAAAGCACCGCCAAAAACTTGTTCAACCATAAATCAAGTGGGACAATTTGTCAAGGACTGCCCCTGCCGGCAAATCGTTTTTTTTTGTTCAGGTGATACAGTCAAAAAGCTATAGGAAGTTTAAACTTACCAAAATTTATACAATTCTGGTAAAACAGTTTGTCATCTTCGATGCCCAAGTCCACATGCGTCTTCTGCATTTGCAATAGTGATTTTATGTTGGCCTGCATTTGCTCGACTTTGTAGATCGTCCTGGCGTTTGATCGGGCGCTTCTCAACAATAGTGCTGTCAATTGACCTAGGAGCAATAAAGTTTATCGTTTAAATTACAACAAACTTACCATAAACGCAAGGCTCATCTGCTTCAAATGTAGATGGCTTGGCTTTAGGTGGTGGTCGTCGAGGAAGGAGAAAATTTTGTGGGGCTTGATTGAGCGACAAAAAATTCTCATATGTTTTCTCGACGACCGTCATGTAGTCAGTCGAGGCATCATGAGCAATTGCGCCTATCTGATTCTCATCGCTAGCACAGAAACCCTCATCCGATCGGCTTCGAGATTGCGGACGACGATTTTGTCGGAGAATTGATTGAGGAATAGTTATGGCGATTTTCTGGATTTCCTCTGTGCTTGAAAAACAGTATCCATCTAGACGGTATCTTCTGTCCGTGCGTCGAGGTCTTTCCATACGCGTTCGGCTGGTTGAATCGGACGGAGAAGTGTGCAATTGAGGCTTTTTTCGTGACGGCCTCGTTCGGCGGGCTAGGTTTTTATATGCTGAACATGAAAGTTTAATATATTGAGTCAAAATCTTACATGATGAGCGTCCTAGCACTAATGCATCCTCATCGTCCTCTTTTGACCAGTTACGATAATTGTTTCTCGATCGAGGGAACGATCTGTGAGGATACTCGACAGGCGAATACTGCGATAATGATGATGCAGAAGCACTACATTCTTTCATGCTGCTAGCGGACGATATTGCAGATTTTGACCAGCTATTTGCCCTGACCAACATCGAAGAACTTTGTGAGGAACAAGAGGTTGACTGCAGCTTGCTTTTGCAGTCGACAGTGGTGGCGCGATGGCTGATGGTGTGCATTGGTCGCATTAAACCGCTGACTTTGTTCAATGCCACCGATTTTCAAACTTCAGATACTATTGGATCCCTGAAGGACACAACTATAACTGAGGCTCTAAATAAATATTTTGATAGTCGTTAAAGAAGACCTGTCAACACGGCTCAATCACAATATTCTCGCTATTTCTGACAATATTTAGTTATGAAATCAAGAAATGCCACCGTTTCCGAGAGGAATGAACACGACTCGCTTCTAATTGCGACATTCAAGGAGAAACGCCGCGGCCTCAGCAGTCGGGAGCGAAAAGGTAAACATGAGGAATGGGCAACGGCATAATTGTTGAGGATGAGCGGGCACTAAAAGGGAAGAAGCCGCACGCTCCAATTAAAGCTTTAATATTGCAAAATCAAACAGCTTTATCTGCTGAGGACACGTGCTTATAAATTGAGACTCTCGACTAACTCTTTAACAACATCGATCGCAAAGAGAGATGATGAGAAAAGGTTGGCAGTTAGCATTGCA
>JACCHV010002984.1:0-14676 GCA_018907245.1 Eupristina koningsbergeri
AATTCGAGTTTGGATTGGGCTGCAGTGTAAAAGAGGCCATAGATCATATCAACCAAGTCCAAGAAGCCGGAACTGTATCTATAACAACAGCCTATCGATGGCTCTCGAAGTTTAAAAGGGGTCAAATGGATGCTGATCACAAAAAGAGGGCCGAACGCCCTCGAAAAGTCGACCGAAGTGCTGTTGTCACGACTGCCAAAAAGGTATTCTTTGATGACTACGCGCATGATAGCCGATAAATTTAGTTACCCCCTTCGACAATTCACGGAATATTGCATGCTTCAGATCAGGTTCTTTAATGTAAGCCCATTTAATGCAATTTATTTAAAGTAAAAATGGCTTAAGAGTCGTTGGATGCCTAAGGAACTCATTGAAGCTCAAAAGCAAGAATGAGTGATGACTGCGAAGAGTCTGCTTTGTAGACATCGTCGAACGCCATTTTTGAGCCAGATCATGACATGTGATGAGAAATCGGTTTATTTCGCCAACAATACGCGTCGTAACGAATGACGATCGTCTAATCAGAGGCCTAGTCAAGTTCCCAAAAAAGATTTTTGCATCAGAAAAACGATGCTTTGCTTGTGGTGGAGTCAGCGTGGACCAATTTTTTGAGGGCTTGAACAAGAACAGACCGTTAACTCGGCTGTCTATTGGGAACAACTTCAAAAAGTTCGCCGTGCCTTTCAAAATCGTCGAACATCAGCGATTTTCTTGGACGACAATGCCCGCCCACACAGATCAAGGGAATCGGAGCAGAAGACAAAAGACCTAGGATGGAGCACTTGGAGCATCCGCTGTACAGCCCAGACATGGCGCCTAGTGATTTTCATCTCTTCCGAGGGTTGGAGCACTGGTTGCGGGAGAAACGATCTGAAACGCGCGGAGAAATGCACCGATCTATTAAGGAATTCTTCGCTTCAAAAGATCGAGAGTGGTACAAGCGGGGCATTTTTAAACTTGAAGAACAATGGCAGAAAGTAATATAAAACCACGAAAATTGTTTTAGTTACTAATTATTCAATGTTTTGGTTCGGTTTTGTTTAACAAAATTTTTATTTTTAATAAAAGTCTCAAAATTTAGTAATCAACGTAATATAAAGTCAAATAACGATTGTAATAAGAATAGGGCGAATTCGATTAGATTAGAAGTAACCTACTTCTTGTTTGTAAGGTAAAAAACCAAATGAGCATGGCAAAAAAGTTTTATTACTATTAGTCTGTCATAAGTTGTAGCTAATGGTTTTTTTTTTCTGCAACAAAATCGTGTAAGCGGCATAAGACGCTAATTTGAACAGTACAGCATTCGACAAAAATATACAACCACTCTAAATTTTGCAAGTTGAGTATGAAATTGACAGTAATGTTAATTTAGAAACTATCTCACCTTGTAGAGAATGTCTTAAACGTTGTTCCAATCAAACAAATAAAAAATTTTCTTCTTTGGAGCAATTTTTCGATTTGATGCAAAAGTATACAACCACTACAGTTTTTTACCCTTTTTATCAAATGTGTATTTCTTTTCTGGTTGTTTCAATATTGTGCTTCGTGAAAGAAACCTCAAATAGGATGCGAAGAGTAAGATTGAAGCATGTCGTAGCGTTGGCTTAAATTACGCGTAAATCAAACGAAAGTTGAAACACTCAGCAGATGGTGTTAGAACATTTGCTCCTAGATTTCATAATTATGGCTAGAAAAAACGCACAAGACAACCCAAGAAGTTGAGCATACGTAGTGAGCATGTTATCGCTAGAAAAGCATGTAATTTAGCAAAGTCAGCAGCTTAACTCAGTCTAGTTTAAATGTTCTCCTGAAAACATTTCTGAGGGCAATTCACTGTAATTTAAGCATTGTTAAACCAAAGACGGCAAAAATTTTAAGGCTGAACTTAAAGCACAGGATCAAGGACTCGAATACATCGAAAAAAATTTAACCAAGTAGGAAGAGATAGATGCCAGATTGTTTTCGAAGGTCTAATTTTAAAATTTTTAGGTCATTATTAGTGATGAGAGAAAGTTTAACTTGGACAATCCGAATGGCTTTAGAAGCTATTGGCATTACTTACGCAGAAAAGCGTTCTTATTTTAACGTTAAAATTTCGGTGCTAGATCGATTGAGGCAGGTTTAAGAAAGCTATTTAAACGTATTACTTTTTTAAAGGTATGGGGGTGTCTTTTGTTTGAGTAAGAATGTTGGTCTGGCCTTCGTAAGCTCAAAAATAAAAAAGTGAAGATTATATACAAGTTTTAAACGAACACGGGGCGTGCTTAGCTAAGTGGCAAAAGTGTTCGCTTAAAAAAGAGCAGATTGCGTAGTGGGGTTCAAGTCCAGCTGCGTGCAGTTGTCTCGAGTGAATGTGCGCGATCAACCGAGTTGTGTTGTTTCAGCTGGTTCAAGAAGGCAGCACGTCCTCTGTCGACCTACCGGGTGGCGCCTGCCAATGACAGTAGCCAACCCTGACGGCCTTCACGGGTTGTCTCTTCTCGGGCTGAAGTCTCTGATGCAGGAGTAAAATAAATAAAATTAAAAAAACGAACACATTTAACCATTTTACGCCAACCAAGAATGCACCTATCAGCAATGTAATGCTTCAATCTACTTAAGCTGTAAAACTCGCCGCTGGTTTACTGACAACAGCATCGCGCTTTTGGATTGGCCACCTCGCTCGTTTGACCTCAATTCAATGGAAAACATATGGGGTCAACTTTTGAGCAGACTCTCCGCCAATAACAAGTAATTTGAAAGTTTTCAAGAACCTAAGTCAGCGATAGAGAAGACCTAGAAAGATCTCACCATTGAGACGCTTCAGGAACGGTTCTATGGAAAATATATTTACCCAATTGATCATTTATATTTATTTCTTTTCTCTATCTTTACAAATAAAGGCTACAAGCTTTTTCTATTAGTTAATTTGTAGCTGTTCTTGCCGGTTCGCTCCTATCATCTTGTGGAACTGATCTTGCCAGCGCGTCCTTGGTCTTCCTAGTGGTCTGGGTTTGCTGGCTTTTCATGCTAGGAGGTGGATATCTCAGCACCCCTCTTACTGACACTCCAAAATTTTGGCTGCATGCTTCCATTTGTTTTACTTGTATACAGCGATTACATCTTTCATGAGGATCTGCTGCCTGATCCACTCGTTGGTCTTCTTATTAGCAAGCCTGATTCCGAGAATGTGTCTTTCCATGGAGCATTGGCACACCGCTAGTCAGTTGTCTGCTGCTTTTGTGAGTGCTCATGTTTCACACCCATATAGCAAGCTCGGTACGATGCACTGTTGATAGTATCTGACTTTCATCTTCATGGGCGGGTTTTAGCTTGCCATTAGGTTTTGTGCTTTGCCGTAGGAGGATTATGTGCTTGCATGCGTTTGCTGATTTCTTTGTTGTTGTCTCGCGGTAGGCTTATCAGGTGGACCAGGTAGATGAACTGTTTCACGCACTCGATGCGTGTGCCATTTACATATAGACCGATTTCGTCAATTGTATTGGTCGTCATCCGCTTCCTTTTGGACATTTTGATTTCCAGGCCGATGCTCGCACATTCTTTAATCAGGCTGTCGAGCGTTTGTTGCATTTCTGGGATGTTTTCTACGAACAGTACTAGGTCGTCTGCGTACGCCTGATAGTGTAGCGTTTTTACGTTGATCTGGTAGCTGCCGCTCCTTCAGTTGACATGCGTCAGTGCGTGCTGCAGTGTGAGTATGAATAGTAGGGAGGAGAGCGAGTTCGCCTTGCCTTACACCACATTGCACTATGTTGGCATCGATACGTTGACGATGTTGATTGCGGATCGGCTGGCAGCATATAGTTGTTGGATTATTCTTGTTGTTGATTCGCTGGCGCTCAAGTAACTGAGCGGATCCCAGATGGCCTTGAACTCGATGAAAAAATCTCGAGGATGACTGGACTCTTCTTGTAGTTAGTATCCAATTGATCCTTTTCAAAATTTGAGAGCCGTCGATAGGCAGCTAATTTAGATACAGTTTCGATTTCTTGGACTTCGTTGATACAATCCATGGTCTTTTTTTCACTGCGACCTAAATCAAATTTGAATTTTAGCAGTTTTTGAAGAAAGTTTTTATTTTTTCATTTTAAGCTAAAAGGTGAAATTTTTCGCAAAATAATAGTTTAAATGATAACCGACATTAATGTATAAAAATTTATCTTACAATTTGTTATGTAAGTCAAAAAATTTTGACTAAATTATAATTGCTTAAAAGTAAAAAAACATGCAAACATGTTGTGTCCGAATGTAGAGTCAAGATATAGGCAGCAATTTATTACAGTAGCGGAAGAGTAAAAAATATACCATCCACTTAGTAGAAGATAAATCAGACTAGACTTACTGATCGACATGCACTTACTCAATCCTTAATATCAATATAAATTTATATCACCTTCTAAGTGCAGCCTTCATGTAACTTAACAATACCGTTTTTCAGCAATACGTTTATTCAAATTTGATTTTAAGAATTGCAACAAAAAAACTTCAAGCATGACATGCGAAGTACGTTTTATATATTGTCGATGTCGTTATGACAAATTGAACTGATTGTTTCAATAAGTATAATACTGTCTGTAGAAGCTTATGTCGTTTACACGATTTTTTTTGAGAAAAAGGCGTTCATTATGAATTACAACAGACAAATAATTAATAATAATTTTTTTCTATGTTTACGGCCATTTTGCTCTTTGGGTTATCAATAAAACAAGTGTCTGTTAGTTTTTTCAAATTTACTCTTTCTTATTTTCATTTTTTTATTTAGCTTTTTACTTTAAAAGAAATTTATTTTACTAGCTTGTCATAGTAGTTATTGTAAACACTAGAAAGAAGTCTTTTTTGATTACAAGAACACTAATACTTCTGGCTATTTGGCTTACGATAGTCTTTGGTGGGCATGATTACCTAGTGACTCATTTTGCTCCAATATGATCAATTAATTGAAATAACAAATTTTTAAAACTATTCTGGGCGTATTATCCATCTTAAGAAGCTAAAAACACGTTAGTGGCATTGGTTATACCTATTATTGATTATAACGCAATTGGGACTTTTACAGTTATATGCTAATACAATAACTACTTGTATTGCTTTTACTACGTCTTTAACAATATTTTAGATTTATACTCAACAAGCTTAGAAATCAAGTTTATTAATAGTACTTAACTAAGCTTGCACTAACCACTGCTGTTAGAATAGTATTTTTCTGTTCTATGAATATTATTTATTAGATTGACGGATTGAGACAACTTAAGTTAAATTTTGATTCGATCATTTAAGAAACTATTTGTTAACTCATAATGGTGACGTTTGAGCAAAATTGCTTATTGAAAGTTTATGCTGGGTATATTGCAGGCTGTTTAGCTTTTATAGCAAATCTATATGTTTTGTTTTTGGCTTCCAGAAAATCGACTCGTATCACTCCAGATTGTCGTTTTGTTATTAGATTGATAAGCTTTATTGAGTTATGCTACGGTGCTATAAATATGATAATACCTTCAGCTGAAATCGGTGAAGATTCACTTATTGTAATCAGTTACGGAATTTTCAAAAACATACGTCAACCGTTTGCTAAGTTACTTTCAATAGTGTGGATTTTTGGTTATACTATGGTGCTGGCGAATATGGCGATGAGTTTTGTTTATCGTTATCTTACTATTAATGGCCAACGCGACTTTCAATTTCGCAAATTTATTATATCTCCCCATTTGTATTTATTTACATAACTATACACATGTCGTTTTTTTGGTATACATTCGATACGGAACATGATAAAAGAAGATATGATTTTGAATCGACACACTCAACATCTACTTTAAAGGTGCCGACGTATTCGTTTTTAGACACGGTAATTGTTTAATTATAATGGCTTTAACTTAAATAGTTTTAGAATAAAACTATTACTAGAATGCATATAGTTCATGCTCAGCTAATACATACAATAAGTTACATCGTTATTATCTATACAGGCTACAAGATTCGCCAATCACTAAATTTGAACATTAGTTGTATGTCGTCTAAAACGCTGCTTGTTCAGAAAAAATTGAACTACATCATGATATTACAAGTAACTTAACTCTCAATTCGATTAAACACTTTAAATTGCAGTCAGTTTATACGTTATTTTGCATGGTAATTCCAATTACTTTTGTATTATGCGGAACGCTTTTAAATCAGGCTAAGATGGATGCTAGTAATTTTTGTGTTTTTCTTTCAGTATCGATGCCAGTGATAAACTCGCTCGTCCTTATTTGGATAATGCCTCCATTCAGAAAAGTCACTCTCGGTTTTCTTCGTCGCGAAAAGGGTGTAACTGTTCACAGCATAGATGATAAATCTCGTTTGCACAATAAGTCGAGTTGCACGTATGCACGCCGTTTGGCGAACACTGTAAAATAAACTACTACTTAAAAACAAATAATTTTAGTTTAGTCTATATAAAATGATTTATTATTCCACCATATACACTCTATAATTCTAGAATCGTTGCTTTAAAGCTCATTCAAAACTTTATCACGTTTTATCAATTTTTTTTCAGTCGTTTTGATGATATTCAAGTAGTTTAACCAGTGACTAATAAATTTTATTGTTTTATTTACAAACGTTAACAAAATCAATTCGTTGAATATGAAAGAGTAATCGTCAAAATACTGGAGACACTAGGACGATATGTTCCATCGCAAGATCGATACAAAATTTGATAAAATCAACTAAGTACGTATGTGTAGTAAGAATAGTATTATCTGACTTCTACACCTGTTGATCATAACATATAATGACTAAATATAGTAATCATCAGACTGCTGGACTCTTTTCTGCTCCGCAGGCTCTTTGCTTTAAAAATCACCAACTTCTGCAGCATGCTTTCCATTATTTTTAGCAACTCAGGTAGTCGACTAACGACGCGTAATTTCAATAAATAATGGATCACAGTTGAGAGCGAACTTGATTAGGCAGCTTACCTTGGTCTAAATGAGCGTCGCTGTCATCTCGGTCAACATACCTTACTAACGTTTTGTTTTTTTCACGCAGTAGCGAGCGGTTACGAGACTTCTTGTGCTCTGCTCAATTTAATTTAATTGTTTTCTCTAACGTCTTTTATCTACGTAAAGCCAACTCTTGATCACCAACGCATCAGCGAACGCACAAGGCAATTAATGGCCAAGCGTCGGAGATACGAGACGGAACAGCCAGTGTTTTCTTTAATCTTGTTAGGTACACTGCAATATGCCAAGCGGTGCGTTGTTCCTTAAGGAAAACATTTAACGTCACTACGTGTAAGCTTTATAAAAAGCGATTAAAGCTAGCTGACTGAGACAAGGGCGTATGGAGCTCTCGCAAGAAAGGCGACAGCTGGTACAAGTGCGGAAAAACGACGATAGTGTCAGGCAAGCCATCGCAGAAGTCACGCAATCTGTGAGTGAGTTCTTTAACAATCTTTACAAAGCAAGAAACGGCAAACCTCGGCAAGATGTTTATAACTTGCTGAGCAGCCATTAACAGTAGACAAACTTTGGATAGCGTGCATGCAAATCAATGGTAACAAGACACTCAGCACTGATAGCATCCTCTCGGCGGTCATCAAAGCGTGCGTACCTATAGTAGCCGACCAGCTCGTGTCTCAGTTCAATATTATGTTCAAGCGAAATTGTTTTCCGCCATCTCTAGTCCACACAAACACCGTTTTGCTGCACAAGAAAGGCGACCCAACTGCGATTGAAAATTATCGCCCGATCTCGCTACTCAATAGAGTCTACAAAGAGCTGAGGCGTACGCTGTTAAAGAGAATGTGCGACAGTGTGCAAGGTTGGCTCTCGGTAGATTTAGCAGGATTTTGGCGCAAGTACTCTACAACTGATAATATCCTAATTGTCAACCTGCTCATTGATTAATGCCGAGAATGAGACTGTCCACTTTTTATGGCGCTTGTGGATTTCAAAAAAGCCTTTGACATCATTGAGTTCGAAGCAATCTGGGAAACCCTGAAGGTACTAGACATCAACGCAGATACAATTGGGATGATCCAGCCAGCTATACGCAGCCAAGACGGCATCGGTAAACGTGACAAGCAGACAAGGCGACACACTTTCCCTCCTTCTGTTTATCCTCACTTTCCAGACAGCCATTAACAAAATTAACTGGAGAAGCTGAGAGTTTAAACTTAATAATGACACGCTTCAACTGCTAGCCTACGCTGACGACGTCGTGCTATGCTCGAATAATCATCATAACTTACGATGTATGCTAGCTTTATTAGAAGAAGAGTGTAGCAAAGTGGAACTAGAGATAAATGTCAACAAAACGAGCTGGACGGCGAACCAAGCTGTAACTAGAAAGACAGTGTTGAGCGGAAGAACAGTAGAAAAGGTGGACAGCTTCTGCTGCTCGGTCAACTCATTCAGATGCCGAGGAATCACAACTAAGAGCTTGGCAGAAGGATAGGTGCCGCGTAAGCAGCCCTTGGCAAAGCCAAGAAATTGCTCACGAACCGCTGTGTCCTAGTGCTTATCAAAACTCGCTACTTCAAGCTGTGTATTCGACCGGCGCTGCTATATGTCTGCAATACCTGGGCTCTTAAAAAGCGATGGTAACTCGGCTAGCACTGTGCCAGCCAGCCATTGAAAGACGGATGCTCGGAATCGAATTTCGGGACTGTCACTTCATTGCATGAATTCGAGAACATATTGGTCTAGAAGGTATTGTCAGGTCATTTAGGAGACGTAAGTAGAAGTTCGCAAGCAAGATGGCTTGAGCGAAACACGACGGAAGATGAACCCAGAAATTGCTAAACTGGATTCTTCTGGAGAAGCGACCTCTGGCCCGTCCTAGAAGAAGATGACAGGACGACATCGTAAAGGCGCGGCAGGTGCGGACCAGAAGACAAAAGTCTAGGACGTCTGACTCTGGAATTCACTTCGCTTTACCAACATTGTGTTATAATCTTTTGACTAACTGCCTCGTCACTGCTCGCCGGTTACTAGCTTGACTCAAGTCTACTGCTAAGAGAACTGGAGGAAAATGCATTGTCTCTTTCCCTCTTTTTCCGAACAAATCCGTGCGTGAAAAGAGAGTAAATATCCAGTTGAGCTTACACCCGGCAAGACAAAACGGCTTCAAGTGAGAAGAATCAGTAGGAACGATGACATCTGAATAGAGCACTGCCGCACAGTAGAGCTCAAACTCAGCCGTGTAAAGATACTTTGGCTAGATCGTCCGACCCGTAGGATAACAAGGCACACTCTAGAATTCACTCCCAGCTGCGCGTTGTAGTTCAATCACATCTAAGTTGCATTGTAAGTTCGCTACTCACATAGAAATAAGAGAAAACAGTCTACAGGAACTAAAAGTTCTTAGATCCAGGAATTGAGGAGAATAAGAAATCTGAGCCAACAACAAGTTTTTTTTATGTCAAATCTGTTTTTATAAGATACACGTCAATAAATAGCGATAAAGTTATGTTGTTAGTTAGATTGTGTTGATAAATTTTTAATTTTAATAAAGTTTTTTAAGAGTCTGCCGTAGTATTCCTAATATCGGTTATGTGAAAACATAGTTATTTCAAAAAAAAATTGAAACAAAATTTAATAAAATTTAATTTTTAATAAAGTTTTAAGAGTCTGTCGTTTATCTAATATCGTTTTGTGAAAATATTTATTTCAAAAAAAAAATTAAACAAAATTTAATAAAATTTTAATTTTTAATAAAGTTTTAAGAGTCTGTCGTTTATCTAATATCGTTTTGTGAAAATATTTGGTTCAAATAAAACATTTTACAAAATTTAATAAAATTTTGACTTTTAATACAATTCTGAAAACGTGCTACATCCTAATAAATACATAAAATCTTGCGAAAGCCCAAGTTTTTTGTGATTAGTATACGCTTGATTTCTTTTAAATTTCGAGAACCATCTTTAGGCAGTTGATTTAGATACAATTATCGCTCCTCGAACTCCGTCGATACAATCCATAGCCTTTTTTGCACTGCAGCCGGAATTGAATTCAAATCTTAGCAGTTTATGAAGATCTTTATTTTTTTTCATTATAATCTAAATAGTGAATATTTCTTAAAAGTGACAGTTTACATGATAACCGAGATTAACGAATAAGAATTTATTTTTATGATTTGTCATACCAATAATAAATTTCTGATCAAATTGTAAACGTCAAAGGCAATAAAACACGCCTACATTTATTCGAATATAGTTTTAAGATGTTCAATATAAAGAAACAATTTTTGAGCATAAAATGCGAAATACTTTTTGTATGTCTCTGATCTCAGTGTTGTGAATCGAGCTGATTATTTTAATGAGTTGAATACTGTTCAAATTAGTAACTTATGCTGCTCATGTGATTTGATTTTTTAAAAAAAGAAAAGCATTAGCTATGAATTATGACAGACTAATGGTAATAATAAATTTTTACCATGTTCATTTTGCTTTTTGGCTTATAGGTAAGAAATGTCTGTTAGTTTTCTGTAACCAAATTTACTCTTTTATCATTCTTGCTTCACTGTTATTTAGTTTTTTATTTTAAAAGAAATTTATTTTATTGCTGTATCATAGTGGTTGTCGCGAACGCTAAAAAGAAGTCTCTTTCGGATAGACAAACACTAACACTTCTGACTGCTAGACTTACAATAGTTTTTAGTGTGCATGATTACCTAGTGACTTATTTTGTTCGAATATGATCAAGTAATTGAAATAACAAATTATTTAAACTATACCGTGCGTATTATACATCTTAAGAAGCTAAAAACACGTTAGTGGAATTGGTTATACCTATTATTGACCATAACGCAATCGGGACTTCTACAGTTATCTGATAATACGATAACTACTTGCATTGCTTTTACTACGCCTTTAATATTATTTTTAATTTCTACTCAACAAGCTTAGAAATAAAGTTTTCTACTAGTATTTAATTGTGCTTGCTTTAATCGTGGCTGTTACAACTGTATTTTTGTTTTATAAATGTTATTCATTAAATTGACGATCTGAGACAATTTATGTTTGATTTTAATTCGATCATCTAAGAAACTGTTTGTCGCCTATTAATGTCGCAGTTTGAAGAATATCGTTCATTCAAAGTTTATTCTGGGTATATTGAAGGCTTTTTAGCTTTTATAACGAATCTATATGTTTTGTGTTTGGCTTCCACAAGATCGATTCGAATTACAGCGGATTGTCGTTTTGTTATTAAGTTAATAAGCTTTATTGAGTTATTATATGGTGTTCTTACTATGATAATACCTTCAAGCGAAACGGGTGATAATTCATTCATTTTCCTAAGTTTGGGAATTTTCGAAAACATAGATCAACCGCTTGCTAAGTTAGTTTCAATGATGTGGATTTTTGGTCATATTATGCTGAGTGTAAATATGGCAATGAGTTTTATTTATCGCTATCTTACTATTACTAGTCGACGCGGATTTAACTTCCGCAAATTTATTTATATCTACACATTTACATTTATTTACGTATGTCTACACATATCATTTTTTGGGTATACATTGGAAACTATGTATGACAAAGAGAAGTACGATTTTATATTGACAAATTCAACATCCACTGTAAATATACCGACGTATTCGGTTTTGGACATGGTAATTGTTTAATTATAATGGCTTTAATTAAAGCAGTTTTAGAGTAAAACTGTTACTAAAATATATATGATGCATGGCCAGCTAATTTTTATTGCATGTTACACGACTATTATCTATATAGCCTACAAGATTCGCAAATTACTGTTTTTAAACAGCAGTTCTATGTCAGCTAGAACGCTGCTTCTTCAGAAAAAATTGAACTACATCATGATGTTACAAGTAACTTAACTTTTTATTCGACTAAACACCTGAAATTTTAGTCAGCTTATACGTTATTTTGCCTGGTACTTCCAGTTACTGCAGTAATGATCGGAACGCTTACAAACCAGACTAATTTCATTATTACTAATTTATGTAATTTTCTTGCAGCATCGATGCCAGTGATAAACTCGCTAGTTGTTATTTGCATAATGCCTCCATTCAGAAAAGCCACTCTTAGTTTTCTTCGTTTCAAAAACAGTGCAACTGATTCCAACATATATGATAAATCTCGTTTGTCAACAATAAGTCGAGTTGTACGCATTGTATAATTGGCGAACACTGTAAAATAAACTACTACTTAAAAACAAATAATTTTAGTTTAGTCTATATAAAATGATTTATTATTCCACCATATACACTCTATAATTCTAGAATCGTTGCTTTAAAGCTCATTCAAAACTTTATCACGTTTTATCAATTTTTTTTCAGTCGTTTTGATGATATTCAAGTAGTTTAACCAGTGACTAATAAATTTTATTGTTTTATTTACAAACGTTAACAAAATCAATTCGTTGAATATGAAAGAGTAATCGTCAAAATACTGGAGACACTAGGACGATATGTTCCATCGCAAGATCGATACAAAATTTGATAAAATCAACTAAGTACGTATGTGTAGTAAGAATAGTATTATCTGACTTCTACACCTGTTGATCATAACATATAATGACTAAATATAGTAATCATCAGACTGCTGGACTCTTTTCTGCTCCGCAGGCTCTTTGCTTTAAAAATCACCAACTTCTGCAGCATGCTTTCCATTATTTTTAGCAACTCAGGTAGTCGACTAACGACGCGTAATTTCAATAAATAATGGATCACAGTTGAGAGCGAACTTGATTAGGCAGCTTACCTTGGTCTAAATGAGCGTCGCTGTCATCTCGGTCAACATACCTTACTAACGTTTTGTTTTTTTCACGCGGTAGCGAGCGGTTACGAGACTTCTTGTGCTCTGCTCAATTTAAT
Source organism: Eupristina koningsbergeri (assembly GCA_018907245.1). NCBI lineage: Eukaryota > Metazoa > Arthropoda > Insecta > Hymenoptera > Agaonidae > Eupristina > Eupristina koningsbergeri. Next base: position 12,826 of record JACCHV010002984.1, read on the forward strand.
TTAATTGTTTTCTCTAATGTCTTTTGTCTACGTAAAGCCAACTCTTAATCATCAACGCTGTGGCGGACCTTAAGAGTTTACCTGGGTTAATAGCTATTTATACCCGGAGACGTAGCATTAGACTAAATAGTCATAATCTCATTGTCAGCATGTTCGATGTGCGATGGATCCGTTCGCAACAATGTCTGACCAACTAGGAAAAGGGCATATCCAAAGCAAATTCGGCATCACGGGTTTCTCGGAAACAAGAACTGTTCAATAAAATATTTAGCTTAATTCGAGCCACTCGCTCTATGACAGTGGTAAAGAAGAAGACAGCCCTCAAGTATCCGCAGAAGTTGTCTTCTACGTTAACCAAGCGCTAAGAAAATTGGTCAAGAGAGTTTGTTAAATCTCTAATCCGATCATCCAACTGTCGCTGCGACTCAAGAAAAGTCAAAGACTAAGGGTAACCAAAGTCTGCGCTTCCTACGCTAGACTTACTAACGATGAGTACAAAACATTTTTGGACAATCTAGGACATACGCTCGATGGTTACTACTCGCATGATCTGATGATGAACGATTTCAACGTCATTGCCGGGCGGCAGCATACTGGCAAAACCCGCTACGACGAACTCGGATTAGTAGAAAGAAACAATCGAGGAAGTCCCTAGTTGATTTCTGCGAGGCAAACGAGCTCTCATTCATGAATTGCTTTTTGAAAACAAGGCAGCGCAAGCGATGGACCTGGAAAGCTCCAAACAGACAAAGCTTGAACGAAACTGATTACACACTAACTATAAACCGAAGATACGTAAGAAACGTCGCAGCGTAGTCTAGCGCAACAGTATGAGCAGCGATCACCAAATGGATTTGAGAGAAAACCGGCCTCGAAGATGTCGTTAAATTGTTTAGATCGCGCAAATAGAGGCCTGCCCGCCAAATGGTTTGAGAAGAGCAAGCTGAGAAATAGTCGCAGAAACTGTTGAAGTAGACTACCCTGAGGAAACGACCTCTGAGTCATCCTAGAAGACGCTGGCATGACGACATTGTAAAAACGGCCGACTTTGGAAATCTCTCCGATGGACTTACATTGTTTAAGATGCTACTGACCAATGCACTTGTCACAGCTTGCTGGTTACTACCTCAAAACAGATCTGCGGTCAAGAGCGTTGAAGAGAAGTGCACTGCTTTCCTTCTTCTCCACAATAAAATTTTTGCCCTGAAACAGAGAAATCGCTCAGTTAGGCTTACACCGGGTGAGACAAGATGTCTCCAAGAGAGGAGAGTTAGTAAAGGACGATTCCATTTTGATAGAGAAGCACTACATAGTGAGGCTCAAATCCAAGAATTTAATTTTACCAAACTTCAAGAAACACTGCTAGCCATGTAGTCACAAGCGTGTTTTAAAACTAGTTTGTACAATAGCAATACAAAAGTTGAATACTTCAGTATATACCACTTACTATTCTTGAGTTTGAAAGGTCTGCAGTCGCGAAATACTTTCACCTGTCATAGTCGCAGTAGCACAAACACATCGTGTTCCGGACGCACGTTTGACAATAAAATTTATTAGCCACTGGTTAAATTATTTAAATACCATCAACAACTTCTGAAAAAATAAAGATACAAACATGAAAAAGCTTTGAATAAACTTCAAAGCAACAGTTCTAGAACTATAAGGTGAATATGGTTCAATAATAAATCATTTTTTGTAGACTAGTCCAGAATTATTTGGTTTTGGGTAGTGGTTAATTTCATAGTGTTTGTTAAATCTAAAGTACGTATATCTTTAGTTATTGCTGACAAACGGAATTTACTATAGATTTTGCAATTAACTGTAGCCTTTCCGGAACGAAACAAACTGAGA
>JACCHV010002985.1:0-21050 GCA_018907245.1 Eupristina koningsbergeri
GTGTGAGGTTGTCGTGCAAGAAACAAGTCTCTCTGACACATCATCGTTCTGTCTTGAATTTTGATTGCTCATTCGCCACAGCTACTAACTCTGCTCTAGCTGCATATAACTGGTAAACAATTTCGAGAACGTCTGCAGTTGCGTTATACGATATCTAAGCCTCAAATTGTTTCAAATTCAACTTTATAGCACAATGCATGGCATACAATGAATAAAAAAATTCACAAAACAGAGAGAACGCCGGGAAAAAATTGATCATTTGCGGTTTAAAGACTGATCCATTATACTTTCCCTACCAGCCGACTTTAGACGAAGAAAATCTTACCTACTGAAATCAAACTTATAGATAAACTTGTTTCCAACAATATCCAACCGGCTTCAAACAGCAGCTGTAACATTATTTAAAGTTTATAAAAACTCTGTATTGCAAGACAGAATTATGGTAATTCCATGTTGGCTTCAGATGCAGTCCTAAATCTGAGCACAATCACTTCAATGCGTTACAATCTTGATAGATACAAGCTTCTACATTAAAATGCATTAGTATAAATACATTCCTCATCTTACAAGTTGAGCACGAAGGTGGTAGTGACTTAGATCCGCAAATTACCTATCCCTGTAGAGAGGTGCGTTGAAACAGTGTTCTAAGATAGAAAGAATTAAAATATTTTTAAATGAGATTTGGCCGGGCGCAATTTTGCGACTGACTACATGCGCCGATAGAAACGTCTATCACGATTAGACGGCTCTGCAAATTGTGTTATTAGTTGGTCAGACCGACGAATGCGATAGCATCTGATTCAAAATCCAAATGTTTATTGAACAAGTTAACACAAGCTTTTTGAACCGATTAAAATTCAGAATTGCAAGCGAACTATGAGCTAAAAAGTCGTATGCACAAACTCCAAATACGTAGAACAGATTTTGACTAGAAAGTAAGTCGGATCTTCAGTCAACGAGTTTGAAATATCCAACTCTCAATCGCTAATTTCGTTAGATAACGCCATTGTCGTTTAAACTGGCTCCAAACCTGCTTGTAAGTTAAGTGAAGTGCAGCAATTGCTGATTTACCTATGGTTGGCTTTAACGTTGCCAATTCCAACTAATTGTCAAGTCTTGAACATCCCCGCTTAGGCCAATCGCTTAGAGAGATGTTGAAATAGTGGCGATGAATGCTTAGATCCAGAGAGTCGACGCAAGTCTGTGAGCAGCCAGGATCCTCCGCTCTTGCGCAGACCATATAAACATCTGTTAGTTGCATGTCGTTTGGGTAAAATACCTGTAAGCAATCGTAATCAAGCATTAATTTTAGCAGACCTCAAAACGGTGATGTGTAAACGAGGTAGTGCTAAGGAGAGGTATTCGCATTGGTGTTTTTGTTATAATGTCACCACGGTGTACAACTCGGTACTTGTACGGTATCTTTAGCATAAAATTTAAATTTAAATCACAATGTCTTACAAGAGTGTCAAAAATCATTGCATATACCATATCTCCGGTGCGTGGTTGCCCGAAACTCACAAACTTTATCTTTTCAGACGCAATCAATTTCGTTTGGGCAATATACGCAGCTGCTAACGAGGCTAAAGAACCTCCAAGCGAATGACCAAACACCTGCAAACAAGGCTTGCAAGTATTAAGAGTGGAATATTCACCCAAACTTGCGCAGTTGGATGCTTTTGTAATGCCATTTGAAAGTCATTGTTGAGACCAGAGTTCCACAATGCGTAAAAAGCGTCATGAAAATAGGCGACTACTTTTCCGCCCACAGGCTGGAACTCTTTTTGCATGTAAAAGATAAAATTCAATGCTTCTAGTAAGAGCTATGAAAACGCAAGTTAAATTGAACTTAATTATAAAGTTACTTGTGACTCACTGTTGGTGCTTCGAAAAGTGAGAACCAAAGAGTTATCATCGGGCAAGTATGCGAGATATGCGAGACAGAAGTTCTAAATAGTTATGATTAGTGCAAACATTTAATGGAAGATTGTCTGCAGATCTACTGGCAAGTCGCCGTGTTTTTTGAGCGCTTGCAGCAAGAAACTGCAAGCCGCTTTTTATTTTTTTCGTATTTTAATTTCACTTAATCTTTGTTAAAGTGTGCGGCATTTCTTCTAGCAAGGATGCGGTTTGAAAAGCTTGGTTCAAAGTCCTTTTAGACTTAATTTTTAGGCTAGGTATACTGTGAAGGTGTTGGAGATTAAATCAATAAGATAAAGCTGCAAAGATGTAGAAACGTATGATTAACGCCTTAAACCCCACTTTGCTCTTGTTACGTCCGCAAATGCGTAAGGAAAAGCGAACCCCCGCTCAAAAGCTTTTGCAAAAACTGAAGCGGCGCAGTGGGCGAAACGCTAATTTGACGTGAGATTTTGTGACTTATTGTGCTGTTGATTCTGTCCTAGCTGTACTAAATACAAAACCTATTTACTATTGTCTCGGTTGAACTCCAAGACCTAGAATTTCTTAATTTTTTCGCTTAATTTTACTCAAGATTTTAGAAATCTAGGCACTTGAGTTGACTTATCAAGCTGTTGAGACTTTGAATACATCTTTTGTAGGCTCGCAAGCTCGCAATAAAACTCACAACAAAGAGGATAAAGTAAAGCGAGCGACTAAAGGACTCGCAAAGGACTAAATAAATTTGGCTTTAATACACTAGGCTACATTAATATACATACAACCTAATTTTACAAGTTAAGCATAAAGTTATATTTTTTAAAATAAACGTTAAAACTCAGCTGAACAAAGCGCATCTAAAGTGCCTGTAAACGAAATAAGTCGTCAAAAGTTAGCAGAAAGACTAAGCAGGAAGCATCTGCTTGAGAACTTTCAAATCACACTGCGCAGCTGTTGGAGATACTCATTCAACGTGAGATTCGAGTTTGTCTCTTCTATCTAATCTGGGCAAATAAACTTTCAAAGCTTGTTTTACTCGGATGTCTTGTTGCTGCACATTAATTAGTTGGCATAAATTCGCTAGATTTGATTTTATACTCGCTTGTTTTTCTCAAGTCAAGGATTAAAAGCTTTTTGGCTAGACTCCTTAGAGCTATTACCTAAAAAATGATTAAGCACTTTGTGTATAGAAGCTTTTTCGCTGTTAATCACCTCTAAATAAAACAGGCTGTATTTTGAAGAGTTATTAATCTGTTTTACATACAAAGATTTGATATTTTAAAACAGAAGATAGTCTGATGAGACAGGTACATTAACCAATTAATATTTTGCTAAAATATTAAGCCTAATCCTTATTCTAACTTCTACGGGTAGCGATCTAACAGGTTGATGCACTCGCTAATCCACACCTTGGCTTTTTGATTTCAGATCTCAGCTTTTTTAAGCATCTCCTCATCTTGACTGACTTGAAGGGTTTGAGCACTTTGGCATTCATTTTAAGAATTGCGTACCCAAGGGTATTCCCAACTAGTAGGTACAGAATATCAACTGTTCATGTCGATACCGGTAATTGATTGGTATTCTAATCCGATAGCACTGCCTACAGCGATCAACAGAGGAATAAAGTGTCAGAGTTTATGCAAGTACCACTTCTTATTTCACTTGAAGATCCTAAGCACTGGTTTTTTCACTTCCAGCGCATGACGATGAGATTGTTGGGTTGCACATACAATCTATTTGAATGCCTCTGTATGGAAGTTTTAGTGTATTGTTTTTACTTTGATAGGTTTCCGTCTAAATTGTATACCCTATTCTAAGGTGGATCGTCGTTCAACCTATTCGGTTAGGTTTGCACAAACCTCGATCTTATTTACTAGCCGTCGTTTAGAGCAATTTTTACGTTTTTATAATCAATAAAAAGAGCGCGACAGATGGAAGCAGATTTGATGGCAGATTCAGCACATGCTTTAACTACTGGTGCTAGCCACAATGTTGATCTTAAAAGATAGCTAAGCACACACACAAACTGGGTCACATGGTACTTGCTTGACACTCAGCACTCGCGCATTTGGAATGTTAGATTGAAGACAAGTGGATAGCTATAAGAGGATGATTGTTAACCAATTAAATAGCAAAGTTCACCATTTCTGGGCTTTTGGAATTGGAAGCTGAGATGAATGGTAGAGCACGAAAGCGAGCAAAGGCGTCCAAATAGAGCTGATCGTCTTGTGGCCGAAACGGACAGTTGTGGCCGTAGGTTACGCGCATAAGCTCTGGGCATTCTAATGCTTCAAAAAAATTAAAGCAGCTTTGGCTGCTAACACACCATCTGCAAAAGAACCTCGATGATTGGCGCTGAAAACTCACTGACAAGGCAGGATGCCGTTGAGTGATGACGCGCAAGCGTAACAATCGGTAAGAAATCGGCAATCAACCGCTTCACCGGGTACTGCACTGCGAATGAGTGTTAAAGTGCAGATGGAGACAGTAGCGAGTGTGTTGATGAAATGAATTTGCTGAGAAGGCATCAGCGTCGAATAAGACCAGAGGGGATCGAAAGATGCAAGGTAAAGTTAGAATTAATACCAAAGTAAACCAGCTTTAGATACCGACAAATTGGTTAGAGCATTTTGATGTTTTTTTCTAAATGCTAAAAAGAAATGTGCTTAGATGCATATCAGCAATTATTGTTGAGACAATTTGTTGAATCCACCGAGCAAGCATCACTAACTTTGCATTCAGGTGGTTTGTTTTGCTCGAAGATATGTTTTTGTCTAATAAAGCTAGACGCCTATCAATCTAGCTTTTCATTTTATCAAAGCGCGGCGTTTGCGCAGAATAGCTCAATATCTGACTTAAACATTAGTCAACTTCTAACAAAGCCTGCACGACTTACTCCTTCCTCAAGTAGCAGCTTTATCGGTGAGCTGTCACTTCTGCTGCGCTATTACGTTAGCCTGATAAAGCGCACCTATTTTTTTAAAATTTTGATTTCTTCCTCTGAAATTCAGTTTCAACTAGCATTCCTGTTGTTTTGGAAACGCTGCCTTTTCAAAGTTTTCACTTTTACCTGTCAATCATACCGTCTCCCACATACCTTTTAAAATTTAGCAGCTTTTGCATTTTCTATCTGTCTAATTCTATTTCTCAGAGTTATATTTTTGCTATCGCTAAACCTCAAATTCGCGTTTTCTTTCCAACCAAATTGAATACACTTCTAAAAATAGGATTTTCCTGCAACAACTCCGCTTGACATTGCCGCATTTTTCAGCAACTCTTTTAACGAATTTCTTCCTTTATTCCGCTAAAACCTCTGCAATATCTTGTTTTCCCTTCTGGAATTCATCTTTTATGCCCTAAACACTTCAACTTAATAACGCAAGTGGCAGCCCAACCAACGGAGGATTGCTGACTAAAATAGAAACAGTTGGAATTCTCTGGTTTAATGCTTGATCAGTTTTATTTATTGAAAGTATACATCAGCACAGCTGGTTGACAACTGCTACATTTTTCTGGCCTATTATCTCTAACAATTCAGCTCACACGTTCGTTGTTCAGTAATCGCTTGTCGACATTCCGCTTTTCATAAACATCGTTTATTAGTCTTAAGCTACGCAGTAAAACAGCGTAATTGTTCTAAAATAAGTATTTGCCACATTTGCTAGTCCTCAAGTCATTCTAGCCGCTCGCATCCTTGTCACCTGGACATGCCAACTGGCTAGACCGCACAGCGGTTCCCTTTATACTTTGAAATAATTCTTGCAGGAACAAGGCGTCTGTAGCCAACTTTGTTGGTTCTTTAAAAAGCAACCTATTATAACCAAACTTAGGTTCTATTGGTAAAACTCAAGTTTTCTTGGCTAAGTTGAGACGATTACTTTTTTAAGTCTCTTGTTACTAAAAAATTATTCTGAAAAGCGTCATGTTAGATTGTAAACGAGCTGTTTAGCTGTGTCCACTTTTTGGGCTGCGTTGAAAACCAGTATTGATCTTCGGGATCAGATCATATCTAATCTTGCAGCAAGTGTCAGAGTCAAAAACCTAATAATTTTTGGTCGTTCAGAGCATATCGCATACCTCTTTTTACAAGCAGCCCCAAGTCGTGAAAGCAGCATATGTAAACGAATATGAGGACGAGGCTGAATAAAAAGCCCAACAAATTCAGGCTTTTTGCAGTAGATCAAGCTTCATCACAGCAGATATGACCTCAACTAAAGCATTAGCAGCTCAAGTCGCTCAAATGCGTTGCCTCAAAACCAGAAAAGATACTAAATTTTTAAAATCGTTCCGATTATGTAAAGGATCAAGCGCATGAAACCGACGAAAAGAATGGTCAGAGATGCAAATCCTGCGGTTTTCAGCGATGACGCTGCCAACAACCACAATGAATTCTGTATTCCTGCTTCGTCGCTCGAGTATTGCATATCGACTCAGTGAGCCGTGAAAGAGAATGTACGTGAGTTGCAACTGCTGATGATGTTTGTTATTCTGCTGTGTTTGATGGCAGTTGTTGCAGGAAAGTGATTTGAATTCTAGGTAGAGTGAAAGTTTGCGATTGATACAAAGTTAATTGTCGTCACTTGCGCACTTGACACAAATAAACAACTTTTAGATGAAATCTAACTAGTTTTTAAAGCTTTTGTCGACTTTCCTTTTTTATCTGTGGCTTTTCGGCCGCGCTTCTACACTTGCTTCTTTGAGCCAACATTGAGAGCAATACAATTAAATAGTGCATTTGAATGAAGTGCCTATACTTGCAATAGCCACTAAAGCATGGCCAACAGCTGTTATCAATGATTTTATTGCGAAAACTTGTCAAGTTTTTTCAACTCTACCTAATCGTCAAAGCGTTTTCGATTTTGTACGTAAAAATAAAAAACCTTAGAACATTTCGTAAAAATTGAGGCACTAACGATTGAGGCGCCACAAATCGTTCAACAGACACAAGCACTAATCGCTGTCTATAAAAATCATTCACCGCAGCGATAAAACTGAAACTCTCATGATTATGAGCGACCACAAAGAGATGTTTTTTAATAAAATGGATGCATTGAAGCAGCACGATTTTGTTTTGCTAAGTTGTAGTTTTGCAAAGTTCGATAAATCAAGTGGTGGAAAAAGTGAGAGCGCTTGAATAAAATGGAAAGAAATTAAAGGCGCAATTTGCAAGGAATTGGGGATGCTAGGCGCACATATTTCCACACTTGTTCGAACACAATCTGTTGGCTCATATCCTTGAGGTTTGGCCTCCGTTCCAACCAGAGTTGGCGCCGTCAAGAAGCCTGCGTCACTTCAGTTTTATTATGAACAACGACGGCTTTGCAAGCGCCCAAAGTTGCAGTTCATAAACAGACTCCCTGTAGCAATTAAGTCGACGTTGACTTTAGTGACGAAATGCTGGCGACCGCTTTCAAAATGTTTCTATGCTCAAAACGACTCAAGTTTGTCAAGCGAACTTGTACACCGCAACCAATAAAATCTTATTGGTCCATTCCGCTGTCATTGCGATTGAAAATTTTCGACTTTCGATGTGAGAACACATTAGCAGAATAAATTCAAAGCGTGGTTTGGTTTTTGCGAAAGCAGATTCCTCGCTTGTTCCTGTTACTGCGACTACTTGTGTTAACTGTATGTCGTTATTAGATTTGTTGATACTTAATTTGAGCAACATGCCGGCACCCACTCGGCTTTTAATGTAAATTTTTATTTATCCGGGTTGCATTCACTACTACGCGTAAGTTGGCTCACGACACCTGGTCCTGCTTGAACATTCCAAGCTAGAGTTACGCAGCAACTTAACGTCAACAAGAATCTCTAAAAGGTCATACTGTAAAGGTTGAATAACCATGAATTGAAAAACCTGCTACCGGGAGTGCGCGACATTTCAAATCAACTGATTTGAACAAGTCTAAAATGCTTAGTCGCCGCAAACCTAAGCCGATTGCGGACTGCAACAGTCTTGGTAAAAGTTCAATTGAAAATTTTGAAAGCTGAAGTAAATTAGTGCATGACGTTTGTCGTGCTTTCTTGCTAGATCTGGCAATTGTTTTTGAAAGCTTCATAAGATAGCTCTGATATTGGTGTAGTAGTTTTAAATTGAAACTGACTCTTTCTCGGTGATCTTTGAGTTTGATGGGCACGTTGCAAGACCGACTGTGACCTTCTATAAGCTCAACCTTTGAAATCTGAAGCCTAAGTTTCATCTAGAGGAGCAGTGGGATTGTAGACAGCTTCTGCGCTTGAGGTGTTCACTTAGTAAATGGTGTTAAGTTCAAAAGTCCTCTAAGTTCATCGGTAAATTGCTAGTTCAAACTTTTAAGCGTTCCATTTTTAGAACTTACTTCTCGGAACAGCAAGGTCGGGCTTTGGAAAACTACCAATTTTGATTCCATCCAAACTGCAAAACTATAAACCTGTTAATCCAGCTTTGTCGTTAATTCCTAAAGTCGAAGGCCATCGGTCATTTTTGGATGTGTCCATGTGGTTTCCTTTTAAGCCGCTTTACACACTAGTCTACAATTTGTTGCTACGAAACGACAAACTTTGCTCTTCATTTCTAGCGGATGCGCTCGTTTTAAATCAAGTTTCACTTGTCTAAAGAGTTAAAAAGTGGATGCTTGCAGCTTGAGTTATTGTCCAAGAAGTGCACGACCAAGTTTAGCAATTTAGTCTCGCTAAATTTTAAAAAGTTCTACTTGCTGTGACTAAATCGAATCTTCTGTTAGAAATAGATCAATTTGTTCCTCAATAGTAACGATCAAACTAGTCGACTCCATCCGCACAACTGATTTTCCGAGTTCCCACCTCTCAAGTTGGCTTCGAATCGTCCTTATAGTCAAGTACAGTAAAAGCTTGAAATTCGTGTCGAAGCAGCTGAGTCAAAGATTGGTGTGCAAGCTAGATTGACATCTATTATTAAAAGTTCAATCAAATCTCCACTAAGGATCGTCAAGTCCTACTTTGAGTTCGAATCCATGGGAAATTTAATTTCATCAGATTTCAATTTTAGTTCTAGTTCTACAAATAGTTACAAACCTGGTAGCAAGTCTTAGACTCTGTGTACAAAGTTTGGACTTTTGGTTCTAAACTATTTAAAGACATTCTACTGTCTTCTGGAACTGAATTTAATAATGTTTTTACTAAAAGCGAGTCGTAAAACGACGTGGCCTAATTGATTTTGATGGTTGTCTACGAGCACAGCAGATGCTTAAACGCCTACTAAACAACTGAGCATTAATGCACTTCTTAAATGATGAGCTCGCTGTTCTGTAGCGAACCGACCTCGTATAGGATACTGCGATCTTGGTTCGCTATGAACAGTGGTTGAGTATTACACCCAGGCTAATAAAACACTAACGTTGGGGATCGAAGAATTGGTTTACTAGTCCAAATAAATGAACAATGATTTGGGGAAACTAGAGCGAAAAACTCTGCTTCCGGAAAGGAAAGTATGCCAAATGTAAAAGCGATTTGCTCCCACCATTCCTCAACCTAACTCATTTTCGCTAACTGTTCTTGCGTCGAGACTCCGAAAGATTTTGAATCGCTACAGTTCTCACTAAGGTAAACTTTCGATTCTCGCCGAAATCGTCTTTGCAGTGGGACAGTTGTAGGCGACTGTGTAGAGAAACGGCTGAAGAAAAAACCCATGTAAAATAGATCTGTGGAACTTGCACAGGCTTCTTTCACCGCATCAAGCCAGTGTGAATCCGACTCAAACTGTTGGAGCTCATTCTTCACTCCCACCCTAATATCAACACACTTTTTGTGACAGTGAAAAACTGATTAGTCTTGCAGTCTTGTAGCAGTCTTTATCTTCTGCAATTTTCATCGCTGGATGTATTTGCTCAGTGAGTCTTTCGAAGTAGATGATGCACCTGTTTCCTTGTTGACTGACTGAAATTATCTGGCCAAATTGATGCAGATCCTACTGTCCGAATTTGAAAAAAAGCTTGGACGTAGTCCTTCCATAAAATCGCATCTGCAAGGCAAATTGGCAGCGAACACTTCTGCGTCGAAAAATTGCCAAACGATGCCGAAGAGCATTTGTGAGTTGTTTGGTGGTAAAACATTGCAAAATATTAGTTTTTAATCTCTAAGCAGATACAAGAAGTTTAAACAGATTGTTGTCTGTGGCTCTCCTTGATAACTCAAAATGCGACTTTAATTACATATTGTTGTGTTTCTACTACAAGATGGTGTAAAATCACGCACGAATACAACACCAATTCAATGTAACATTTGATCACTCGATCCACATGCCAACAACGACCGGAAGAATGCGAAGAATTGGGTGAACTGCTCACGAAAAACCAGAATGCACCGAACTCAACTCAAAACTGCCGCTTTGCAACAACTTCTGTCGTTTCTCCAAACCAAGAGTGTTCTTTAATTCGAAGTACTTTCTAAAATCATTCTTGGTTTGTTTTCTCAGATTTGTGTTCTTTATTATGTATGGCTTCAGCCGTTTTTCTCATTAGAACGTACAATTCTGTGAATTTTGTTCGATTCTAATCCATGTCCTCCTACGAATAACATTTTGTAGTGAATTCGGTGTTTTTCCTTATCAAGGATGCTATACTTGAGCACAGAGTATTTCATGTTATTACTTTTAAAGCTTCTGAATCCTATCAAATCGTCGTGGTAATCGCAAAATTTGTTCGGAAACTTCCAGGCTACTTCTAAAACACACCTATTTTGGTTTCAAGTTTCACGATACTTTCGAACTCATTGAAAACAAGATTTTGTTTAAATTAAACCAACAAGGACAACCGACTTGTGGCCACTATTGAATTTGAATTTTTTTTTGTACTTGCAAATGCTTTGTGATAAAGCGTTTGCCCTGGCTCTTCAGTTAGTTCATCTTCCTCAAGCCTAAATTTATAAACCGAGTTAAGTTCATTTTCGTTAGCAGTAAAGTCCTCAACCTGGTTGCATTTTAAGAATACACTATCTATTGTAGAGCTGTGCCGAAGTTACTTTTAATCTAATTGAATTATTGTTAACGTTCGCTGCATTTAGTGTTTGCTTCAAGTCACTTTCACATTTAGTCTTCAACTTATTATCCGTTATAATAAACCTAATTTTCGAACTGTTATTTAGACGTTTTTATGGAAATGTGCATTTAAAACTGATTTATTTGAAGGCGCTAAAAAATAGAATACTACTGTTTTCCAAGACAACAATTTGCAAAAAAAACTGCCACAAGCCAAATAAAAACGGCTAACTTTCAAAGTTCACAAAACTTCAAATTGAAGGAGCAAGAAATCAACAGGACACATGTGGAAGAGAGGGGGTTTGAATGAAGTAGAATCCAATTAAAATTGATTTTGAGCCAAATACTGTGGATAAATTGTAGTTGATTTGACTCATTTCGCTTTCAAAACTGCCTAAACTTTATAAAAATAATGAAATCCGGTGGGGAGAAGGCTGAAGCAGCAGAGTTCATAAAGTAGAACTGATATTAGAGACTGATTCAAACAAAAACACTGATTCATTGCAAATCAAAGCATGCTTTATTGAAATAACTTTAACTAGCATCTGTTTACGCCGCTCCACTCGTTCATGCTTAAGGAGAGAAGAAGATGAGGTTAAGCCAGAAAAAGGGTTTACAAGCTACTGGTTTCATCTGGTTTCAACGGTAAATTAAGATTTATTGTTTGCGCCAAACCTAGTTAAATTACATGATTGTCATCATGACAATCTAAACCTTTTGTAAGAATTATATTAACTAACGTCCTTGCCATAGTCAACAGTAGAGTAAATTACTTATTGAACTTTAGGCTTTGACTTTACATTAGCAGATATTCGCGAGATTCATGCAATAACAGCTGAAAACGTACAACGATTCGTTCAGCTGAGTTGTCATGACTTAGCAGCGACCATCAAACTCGAGGAGACAATAGGGATGCAGCCGTTTACAGCACACTGGCATCACGATCAGAAACAATTGCTTGTCAACGCGAAGAACCTGATAGCATGATGGTCTCGGAGTGCAATTCCAGCTTTGGCTTAGATTTTTAATTTTAAGTTTCTCTACTTTCATATGGACAGAATTTTGTTCTGGTTGTCTACCATTGCGACCAATGGTAATAATTGATTTGTTAATGTTGAACTCGTCAGTCCCTAACTCGAACACTAATTCTGATCAGCAGATGACGCCGGCTTCTATTTATCTGAATTATATTTGGTGGTACGCCGAGAACGATTTATGGTATTGAATGGTTTGACATCGATGATGAGTTTGACAATGAAGAAATATCCTATTTTAGTGACTGTGTTAGTGAGCACACGAATGGAGGTGTCTTACACGTGTTTGTGGATTTTTAACTGTCTAGAGCTTCTTATGCGTTGCATTGCGACTTATAATTTGTTTTGAAGACGTGACTGAAGAAGGAAATGATTGAACCTAGAGAAAAGCGTTTTTAAGACACAATTGATTGTTGAAGCGCTTTGTAGGCAAAAGGAGCGAAACTTACGTGCTTTTAGTTCTGTTGTTGTTAAAAGCGAAAACAATTGTCCCATTCTTAAACTTGCTATGGCACGTTGATCTGATCTAAGTGTGACAAACAGTTGTAAAATTTTACAGGAGAGAAAAATGCGTTTGATGCACGGAAAAATCACAAGTCGACGAAAGGTCGAACACGAAAGGAAAGTAGGTGCGAGAGTTGGTCAAAACTCCGAAAGAATGGTGGATGCGCTTGGTTGAAGTCCAAGTTTTCTTTATTTCAAAACTTATTCCCTCCTATCACGAATCCATGAAGAAGGGACTTCGAATGTGTCCCTGGTTAAGTACTGGCACGTGGATGCACAAGATTGTGTCGTTTGTTTTTTCTCACACTGTTTGCTATTCGGTGCTTTGATTGTCTTAGAAATTTGAGTGCTTTGTTTTTAATCGGCTTAGTTCGTTACGTAGTCATCAATCAGATGTGCTTCTTTCTACCCACGGCAGTGTTTGTGCTCGAGAATCATGATCTTCAACATCTTTCCTATTGTAAGAGGCGTTGTAATAGGTCGGTTACGGTGCAGATAACAGAGAAATATTGCAACCTTTCACTGGGCTTATAAAACCAAAGCGGCTTTGTTTTCTTGTTTGCGAATAGCAGCTGTGACTTCTGAGCTTTGATTTTTTGCAAATCCTCGGACGGACACTTACAATCCAGTAAGACAATATTTTGAACACAGTGCAAAGTCTTATTGTTTTTTGAAAACCTTTGCAAGCATGATCGATTTTAATTCGAGCAATCTTGTACCTGTTTTATTCCGTCCGCTGTAGCAGATTTCAATTCACACGCGTACACTCTGACTGAAAAGCTGGTGAAATATTTGTTGTAATGAAATTACGATTATTTCTAATTCGCTTCATTAGCTAATCGTTTTTGTAACTACCTTGACAATTCAAAGTCAGCAGAGCCAAAGCCATAAGCATCAAAGCAAATTAAGCGGCCAACATCTCGTCATCTTTGCTACATCTAGATTATAATTAAAAGATAATGCTTGGTGTTCAGAAAAGCTGCATTCCTGAAACAAAGGTTTGCGTTTATTTCCATACGACTCTTTGATACGGTTCCACGACTCAGATTACAGGCTTTGGCGAGCTATAAATGAAAGCTTTTAAACTTATAATTAACATTTGCTGGGCTTGAGTCTTTACCAATTCAGTGCACTATATTTTAAGATCGCATTCATTCCAGAAACTACAGCATCAATAAAACGCTTTTTTGCTCTTCGCTACGTCACGGATCAAATTCTAAATCTAGATAGTTCAGCAAGTCTTTCATTAAGAACTAATGGTTGATGCTGTTGTGAGTCGTTTAGGAAAAAATGTACTTGCATGGTAGATACATTGACCTACGTCTTAGAATACCAACCGCAAATAAAAAATAGGTGCTCTGTTAGCGGCAATTAATCAAATTAAGCATTGCTTTGCACGCAAAAGTGCTAGTCCAAAAGACGTCGCGGCGTTTGCGTCTTTCGCGAAATAACAATTTCACTTTTAAGGCATTTTGGCGGCAGCAGAACAGCGTGCTTTATTGCCAACAAAATTCATACTTTGTGCCGACGTTCTCGTCAACTTTCTGTACTGACGCTCTGACGCATTAAAAAGACACAAGTGTGTATTAGCATTCAAATCGCTCTTCGAACTAAAGATACGCCCTTTAACACTAAAACTAAAATTCGATCGAGGCTATTAGTATTCTTCGGGTTAAGAACTGCACACCGCTTGCTTGTCCTTTATCACTAGACCGGACTCCTGTTCCCCTGTTTTGGAAAAGGGGTGGCTTCCGTTGTTAGAAAGCTTTCCACGTTATTGAAAGCTAAATGGAAGGTTTTTGGGACCTTAGAACTTTTAAAAATACTTTTCGGCTAATATTTGAACATACGCTATGTTGCTCTTGTCATTGGCTGTGGCACAGTTTACATTTTTAAGATCTGATTTGCGGTGCACGGTATGATTAATGCTTTTGTCTAAATCAGATCAAAGTTTGTGCCATCCGACTAGCTTTACGAGTCCGACACACATCTTAATCAGCATAAAATTTGAATAAAGCGTGTTAATATTTATGTTTAACTAGGACAAGCAATAAACGCATTCGACAAGACGCTGTTTAAAGAGCTTATTTTTGCTTCCAAGCATGTCTAACAGTTTTGCAGTTTTGAGGGAAGGAGGTGATTTGGGTTCTTTCTTCAGTCTATCTTTTTAAAAGTTCATTCACTGGGCGCAACTCTTGATTGGCGACCTTGTCGCGAGTCGAAAAGCATGTTCAAGTTAGTAGCCGAGCCGTCAAACAATAAAAATGTTCGATCATAAGCTGCTTGCTCAACTTTCAGCGCTGGTTTGATTTGAACTTGTCTTGTCGACTTTGAGGAAGCATGCTTAAAACAGAGTTGAGTGTTTTTAAAATTTTCAAAACAAAGAGAACGGTAAACTAGTGCATTGAACTTGGATTAGATACCTACTCTACCGTAACGGGAACGAAGAAGATAGCAACAAGTGTTTCTATGAATTAGTCTTTGCTGGTGAAGCACTAGACAAAAATTGAGAAAGTCCGGTACTTTAACGAGATCATTTAGTTAACACTAAACTAAAAAAGGTTGAAGACTGCGGATAATACAAATCTATACTTTGCATGTTAGTGCAATGAAGAAGAGTAGAACACGTTCTAGAACGGTTTCGGAGCAAGCTTTAAAAGCGATTACACGCACAATCTGGCAATTAGCGACTTTAACGCCATTTGCAAGCACAAGCAATTAAATGAATTGTTTCTTGGCGGTAATTCCAACATAGATACCGAAAATAACTAAGTAGAGTTTAAATTTTTATAAAACTATTTTACTATTTGGCATGGATTGTTTTCCTTTTCAAAGTGTTAAGACGATGAACTTGGAGGGCATCATTAATCAAGTTCTAGACAAAATCAACTACGTTTTACCAAAAACTGAAGAAACGTGATAGACGTCAACGTTGTTGAGAGAAGCAAGGCAAGAAGCGACTATCGCTCAATATAGATAATTCATAAAGTTCCATGGTTCAGCAAAAAGAGTTGCAGCGCACATGGACTTCTTCTAAGATTGAGTCGCTTCTAACTACAAAACATTATAGTACTTCAGCGGCTCCCCACTAAAGCCGGAATCTGATGTATCGATTGATGCAGTCAAGGCAGCGATGAAAGCAGCCTTGACAAAATGCTGGCACATTAGTAAGTACACAAGAGAGCTCGTGAAAACGCGATAGACTTGAAAGTCTAGAATTGGAAACATCTTTTCGATTAGATAAGATATGCTGTCATCTTCAAAGCAGCAAGATGATTGCTCGAAGATGCCATCCTATAGCATTGTGGGGACATCATTAAACGGACGATCAAGCAAAATCGACTGAAAACAGAACAATTGAAACGTATCTTTTAAAACAAGACAGTTGTAAAAGCAAACGCAGAAGCGGTTCAAGCCTACGCATTCCATTAATGTAATAATTAATACCTTTTTCATTGCTTTCGCATTATGGGATTGACCCGAAAAGAAGCGACCCAAAGGCTACCAAGGGCTGACTACCGTCAAAATCGAAACTCACAAGCTTCTCGACGTAAAGGACGTACGAACGGAAATGGAAAGGAAGATTAGTCAGCTGAGTTCATGTCACTTTTGTTTAATTTTGGTCTAGTGGAGAGAAAAAGAATCGGCTTATTTGTAATTAATCGATATTAATGTTTGTGTATCCCAAATTCCTTGAGTGGATTGAGCACACTGGATCCCTAGCCTTTCAATATATTGAATCAAAGAATTCACCTCGGTGCGGATTGCAACACTACTGTCACTAGCAGGCGTCATTTTTAGTAGACAAGAGGACATACTAGCTGGTCAATCAACTGCGATTCATATAACTGTGATTGAACACTACTAACTTCGCTAATCACCCACCTATGCCAACTACACATAGATAAGTTTGTATCCTGCTAAGCTGTTTCCCACTCCTCCAGCGAATGCTGTTACCACCCAACCAAGCAGACTTCTCTTATCAGAATTGTATTTAAAAGTAATAATTTACGGTTTTAAAGCCAATTTCAACTCTTGCTTGTCATAGTAAATCCCATCTGGTAAAGAAATCGCCCACTCACGCCCACTCACTAACCAGAGGCGCGCACAAGACATTACGGAGATTTGCACAGAATCTGTGCACATAAAAATCTGGCGTGTATGCAGTACAGAAATTTTGTCCATCTTGCCCGCGTTATTGCGAGAGGTCCTGCATTTGCATAGATGCGAAAACAGTAAGAACGCAAGCGCCACTTAACAGCATCCCAATAGCTTGTTGGAGGCTAGAAACAGGTTAAAATTGTCATAAGAAACATGTCTCTGATGATAAAAAGATCAAGAATACAGCTATATTCACCAGAATAATAGAATGCGTTAGCTTGCAAAATGTAAACCTTACGTCGTTTTCAGTTACACTTCTACTTACAAGCCGTTCACTTTTGATTAACTTAGCAACCTCGCAAACCCAGCATCCTCGGCTTATTTTCTTAAAATTGCTCATGATAAGCTAGCTCAAAGCTGAGCATACTGTTGAACAATTTAAAACTATCCTCTCGAACATTGCGTGAAGACCTAAAAGGTTGTCGTGAGTTCTCCCACTACAAAGTTCATTATTGCTTTTCAATGAATGCTCGCAATCGATATCTTTCTGGCTATGCAACCTTGCACCACAACGATAAATGCTTAGTCAACACTGACAGCTTTAAAGAACAATGAAGACCAACTATAGCCAAAGGTGAAATTAAGCATTTTGGCTTCGTTCCAGCGCCAAGACTTAATACCAATATTTTGGTCAATCCAAAACCTGAAGAACCGCTGCACAGTTGCAATTTTGCGTTTTAACGTAATGTCCTTGTTGGAGCCGTTTGAACACAAGCTCAGTCCCGAATGGAATGCGTTGGCGAAAGCGTCTTAGTTTCGCTATAAGCATTTCCATCTTCACTTTTTGCTTTCGCAAATTCATCTGCAATCGTTTTCGGTCATTGTTATAAGTTCCAGTAAATCTTGGTTTCTAACACACTCGGTAATTGGGGAGTGCTTCATTACTGACGCGCTGTGTCCTTTAACTCTCTTTAGATGCCTAAGAGAAGTAATATACCCAAGGAGGTACATAACAGTCCCGTTTTAGCTCCTGAAAATTGCAACTTGGCAACGGTTTATTTTCATAAAATGTAATTTAAGAGTTTGACAGAAAGGTTCGACATGTTGAGCTTTTGACTGCAACCATACCTTCGCCTTTGGTTCTCTACTTCTTACCTTCACAAGTGTTTTCCAAGCTTTACTAGGATAAACTTAGTCTGCGAATTGTTTTCTAGTTTGGCCACCAATGGAGTTCCAGCGAAACAGCACGGTTAAACAGTTTGCTCTTGAATGGTTAAATTTCGATTTCGAAGACTATCAGAGTTTAGCAATTCTAATCAGCTTTGCAACATCAGATTTGGAAGGGCGTACGCGTCTTTATATGTGAACAATTGTTAAGCCACTTTCTCCAAAATCAAGGCGTAGTTTCTCGATAAAAACCGATTTGAGTTCTAGGTTTGAAGTCTGGCTTAGCTTTTTACTTTGATTGGCTACTTCCACACGTCAGAATTGGTTTCCCTCCTTGGATTTCGTAAGTTTAGTGCTAGGAAAATGCTGTGCTTTTCTTGAGTAGCGAATGAACAAGTCGAGTAGTAATAGAAATTCATCAATCCAAATAGTAGGAAGATCGCGAGCAATAGAGACTGGTGCAAGATTCAGACCGACTGACCCTCGCTCTCGTGCAGGTTTGCGTTCAGCTTTTGCAGCTCGATCGCTTCCGACAGAAAACAGTCGGCTTGGGACTGTAATGATTGCGCTAATGCTTGTCGTCACTTTCTTTCTAGCAGTTCTTCTTGCTCAAAGTGCACTTATCCTCAATAGCAAGTGACTTCTAGTCGCATCTTCAATTGATTTGCGAGGTTTATCCAAGTCAGCTGGGCAAATACTTCTTTTTCGCGAAATCCAAGGTCTAATAAGGTTGTTTAAAGTTTATGCGCGCAAAACAGATCTTCGGAGAAAAAATTAAATCGGCTGATAAACGAAGCAGACGTCAATTAGCATTGGGCCTTATCATGAATGTTACAGAAGGCTCGGTTCGAAGACTTTCTCAGCAATATTGGATGCACTTGGTCAAGCAATCGTGCTTCTTAAGGCTAGTTTCACGGTCATGCGCAAGCCTTGCTATGACTGACCTGGTTTCATTTTCATTCGAAGTTGGAATGCTCGAAACAATCTAGTTACAACTTGCTTGTGTTCATCTAGTTCAATGCTGTCAGAAGCTTGTCAAAGCATAGGTGTCAAGTCTCAAACAATTACGTCAAAGGATGTTCGTGCTTGGAAACGTCACAATAAGATGCTCTTGGAACATTCACGATCAAACGGTTCTAGCAAGTACTTGACTAACGAAAATTAATATTACACCTTTCTCTTCCTGCCCACCCCATATTTTCGTCCCCTCCATCTTAAGCAGTCGAAGATTCTTATATTACCTCGGGAAATTAACACTTATAAATGAAATTTTTACGGCTTTTATGCATGTCTCACGTGCTTTTTATCGATCAAACTCTTTTCACCGAGAATTTAAAAAAGCCTGCAAAAGGACGGCTTCAAAGCTGTCGAACTTGGGTTCTCTTATTGACGAGCACTATTCGCTAAGTCGGAAACGTTGCTTTGCAGGCTAACTGTATTGGAGATAGTCGTAACAAAACATCCTCCCACTGGCTTGGCAGGTACTCACTCAGGCTAACTGCATACAGTTAAGCTGACCTCAAATCTTGTTGCGACTTTGTCGAACAAACGCTGTAGCTCTTGATCAAACATGTCTTTATTAACTACCAACATCAGGGTGTTTTGCTTCGATTCAGAATGAACGCGTAGAAAAGGTTCATCATCGAGAGTAGCCGGAAAACAAACTTCCCAGTTCTTGCAGCCTCTAGCCTTTGTTTTCTAATAGCCTCAACACTGCAAGCATGTGCAATCATTAGCAAGGAGTAGTTGAAGTAGGCTAGAGAAACTAAGACAGAATTTACAGAAGATTCAGCAATAATAAGCCGCTTTTGACACGGTGCTGACTTCTAGCACTAACACAAAGGTATGAGTCGACCAAAAGCCCACGCGAACCCACTTTGTGGGCTATTTTTAAAGCCCAAATCCAAATTCGAACTTTTCCTTTTGTTCATGAAGCTTCAAGGTATTCAAATAACGGCTCTAGCTTTGAAAGCTTTGAGCTTTTCGGTAAGTCGCGATTCATGCAAACTGTTTAAACTCGTGTCCAGTCAAAATTCGCTATCCTGCCCCAGTTAAGGAAAGCGTTCCTGCAATGAGACGCCTCTAAAGTGTTCGGCTTGCAGAAAGTGCACTGTTGGCTGGCACGTCGCAGCGTTTTGTTTGAACCAATTTAGTTGTCTTTATTGCAAAAAATCTGGTATTTAACAGGTATCATTTGAACCATTTTCAGGGCATCATTCACTATCCAATGGAGACAAGTCTTCCTTTAATGTCAAGTTCTGAAATGGGTTGATAACGGCTTGCTGAGGTTTTTGCGTAGAGACCATTTTCTACAACAAATTCATGACATCTATGCATCAAAACCTACGCGTAACTCAGCGTACTTATCGCGAATATGTTCGTTGAATTCGGGGTCGATTCGAAACTCTTGCATTTCGTGCGCATCAGTTAGGAACGCGCATTGACGGGGCAAAATCATGTCTACAAGAGGTGCAAACATCAAGCCTACTTCATGGATCTGACTGTATGGGCGAAGAAAGCCTTCCTACAACGAGACGACTGTCAAGTCAAAGTTGATTGACGCAGACCGTCAAGATAGATCCAGCTGCACCGTCACAGCGCACGTTCATGCGTGTTCGATAGCACTTCAGCATGCATTGACTAATGCGGCACGCCTCGTTTGTAGTCAAGCGGCCCATATGCTGATCAAAGATCTGAAACACAACCTGACACCTTGAAGTGTGACAAACCTTCAAAAGTTTGATATCTTCTTGGAACATTTGCTAAAATAGTTGAACTTGATTGACTCAGTTTTGCAACAACCAACCTTTACTGTAAGACCAGCTACCATACGGTCGGTTTGGCAACTTCGCTCACAAGCTAAACAAATGAAGTTACTTTTGTAGTGAGTACGACTTGCCCGGTTGGATTGATGGGAACACTTCGTTGATGCAAGGCAACATGGCCTCGATTGCTAAAAAACCTAGAGTTTTAAGTGACCACCGAACATTACCATCACGTTGTTCAACGCACATATAGTGAAGACCGCTAGTTAGAGTATTATACATTCTGCTTGTAGAGCAATGACGAAGTTTATGGAGACATTGGAAGTGTGCTTTTGTAGTTGATGCTTGCAAAGAAACTTTAACGAATTTGTACTCAAGACTCAACGTGGGCACAGCATGCCATCAAAGTTGCTTAGTACTGATTTAGTACTGCCCTCAAGAGCTGAGCGTAATGTAGCAAACAGTTGACTGAGAAAATCGACCTTTTGAAAACCAAAAATTACCTGTTGCATTGCGTAGTGCAGTCCGCAGGCATAGCGTTGACCTGAGCAGCTGCCTTCTGCTCGTTGGATTCCACAATATAAG
>JACCHV010002986.1:0-30407 GCA_018907245.1 Eupristina koningsbergeri
CGTTCGAAACACGACAGCTTTGCGTTTTTTTCTCATTTGGATCGCGCAGTCACGTTTTGTCCCGCGACGGGGTCGAACGCTACTCGTTTGCTTAAAACAGATAGCCATAATTGTACTCAGGTCTCTCGACCAAACATTCGGAAGTTTTTCTGTGTCTTTATCGACATTCGGTTATCCTTCAACCGTGTGATGCTTTGATTGGTAACAGCAAAACGATTTACCAATGGCCCAAGGCCAAGATGATTGCGTTTTTAATTGTTTGGCTTGGACAATTTGAATTTGTCGATAACACGTACAAACAACTTGTGTGAGTTGACTCATTTCGATAATAAATGACATTGACCAGCCGACTCGGCATTTAAATGCTTAAAGATCACGTAAACTCGATGTCAAACTGCGTTTTTTCGTATCATCAACCCAGAAGCAATTTTGTAAGTTTATTAGTTGCTCGGCCTATCTTTGACGTATTTTAAATTATAAATGTGCGTTTTCTGTAAGTAGAGGACTGTTTTTTCTTTCATCAATTTACTCCTGATTATTGATATTGCAAAAACGCTGGAAACGTGTCTGAATGATATTCTTCAAACAAAAGGGACTGTAAACACCGAGCTTCTCATTACCTCAACATTCAATGTTCATTCAATTGAAGGACAGTCTTGTCTGACTAATTTCGGAGCGAACACATAAAATAAAACTCAACTTTGTCGGAATCTCCGAAAAAGAACGAAAAGGATACGCTAAGTGTAAATTGGGACATTTATTCTATGGAAGCAAGAGCAAAATGGACAGTCTACATGCATCCATAGGAACAGTTGTTTTCACCAACTAATGATTAAATAAAGAATAGAAATCTTGCTCATATTTAATCAGATCGTCTACTTGACATTTGCTTTAAAAGAAAGGTCACAGACTTTGAACAACCCTAAGTGTACGCAACGCACGTTGCTTGCGACAAACAGGACTACAATGCGTTTCCGAACAAACTAGAACGGGTTATTAAGAATAACTGCATACATTATTAAGTGATTGGCAATTCCAATGCAATCAGTGAATACAGGCAGTTGAACCTTACGCTTGCGACAAATTCATCCAGTTCAGAAGAACTGTGGAACAAAACGGTAGTAAATTAATATGAAATAGTCAAACTGCTCAGCATAAACAGTTTTTCTAAAAAAAGAAACAAAGACTATAAATTTGAAAGACGCTCAACGGTCAAGCCCTGAATGAAATCGACTACTTTCTAATCAAAAACTGAGGACTATAAACAGGATCGACGTCGTTCGAAAATGCAACACAGGAAGCAATTGTTGTCTAGTTGAAACAAGTGCGGGATGTCTATCTCTTAACTACAATCGAGTCGCAAAGCTGCGTAAGTTTTTTTCGATTTTAAATCGCCTTTAAGTACAAGTAAGTACAGTGCTTTAGAACGTACATTAAACACAAAATATGATGAAACAATCGATACAATCAAGAAAGTGATAAAAGTCGACAGAAGAGAATTGACGAAATTTTAAACTCATTATCACCGCACAAGAAGTCTTATAAAAACGCGTCCCGGGTTTTGGAATTCCAACTTGATAAGGTCTTTTAGACTGGATAAAATATGCCGCTATTTGAGAGATATTTGATTATTACCTAAGAAAGACATTCAACAGCATTATGTAGAAGTTATAAAACACGTAAACAGACAATAGAACGTGCTTGGTTAAATGGCGGCAACGTTCAATCAAAAAAGAACCGCATAGTAGAACTTAGGCTCAGCTATGTGCGCTTGACTTAGACGGATATAGCCGATCAAGTAAGTTGTGCCACCTCATTACAGCTGGCTTTAATGCAGCTATCCCAAGGAAATAGCACGCTCTCTTGCCAATTTACGGGGATGATAACCATCAGTAACAGTAACCAGCTTTGACAGCCTTTGTGCTATTTCTTCTTAAGCTGCCCTGTCTCTGGTACAGAAGCAAAAAATAAACAGACAAAATTGGCTGATACAAAGACGATTGGAGTATACGCACGGAAGAAAGCAACTATACAAGTGCAAAAGAAGGACGGAATAATCGGCAAAATAGTAGCTTGAGCAATGTAAACCCTCCGCACTTCTAGGTTAAACTCTAAAAATCGACTAAAGGCAAATAAAAAGCAAATATTACCCTAGCACTCAGAAAAACCAATTATTACCAAAAAGCTACGAAACGTTTTGCTCGCAGATCAAAGGCAGGACACTGGGCAGTAAAAAATTTCATCAGAAGTCGTTTAAATATGTGCATCATCCGTCATTGACAAATTTGTCATTCTATTCAGCAAACATGCTCGCAGAAAATAGCTTTTCAGCACCAGCAATACACGCTAACACTTTCCTATCACACAAGAAGGACGATTCAATTACGATTAGCGACTAACGTCTCACACTGCTGCTCATTGCGATCTCCAAGATTTGTATACGCACGTTGGCAAAAAACATAGAAGGCCCGATACAGAGTAACTTGCCCGTAGATACAGTAGAATTCGAGCGAACTCACTTAATAGGATCACGTCCTCTCTGGCAACTTGCTAATCAAAAAGTGTCGACAATAAAATTTGCCGTTCTTCATAGTATTTGTGGACTTTAAAAAATCCTTCGGTAGCGTCAAGCTCAAAACAGTTTGGGAAGCTCTAAAATTGTACAACTTGAACGGAAAACCGTCAAAACAGTTTGACAGCTTTATTCGGTTGAAACGTGTTGGGCTCGTGAAAGCGCGAGCAAAAATGAACATACATCGCGAAGGCTTATGCAAAAAGCCGTAGCGACGTTGACAGTTCTTTAGACAGTTTTCTAAGTGATTGCTGTTGTGGACGATCCTTATTGCTAATAAATAATACAACTTATTCGCGCAATACTGTTTGCAACCTAAGGGCCCAACAAAACAGTTTCAATGAGTATAGCAAACAAGCAATTGAAATCTAAGGTATGCTGAAAAGTACGACACGGAAACTCGCTGTCTTTCTTATGGTTTATTTTGACGCTCTAAATGTCGCTAGACAGAGTGAACTGAAGAAATAGCAGGTATCTGACCCAAGCCAAACTGCTTCGACTTCCCGCTTATATCAGCGACACTTTGCTGGACTTAAAAAAACATCGTGCACGAGACTTTGCGATTATTAGCCAACGAGCACAAGGCGGGCTTAGAAGTGAACAGAAATAGACGAAACAGATGTAGAATTGGTTTAATGACATAGACGTCACGCTGGAGGAACGATGGTAAAAAAATCAAACAGCTTTTGCCGTCGAACTAAATTGATTTAAGTGTTTTGAAAACACAGACAAGTTGAGACAAGAATAGATGTTGTGTAAGCATTACTTCAAAAGACAAAACCGCTATTTACAAGCAATTATGTTCGCGATATTACTCAAGAAGCGTACTACTACCTGTGTGTTCAATCAACACCATCAGGCGTTTGTGAGGTGTAAGCTCGAACAAAAGCGATGAAAATTCAACTCTCGTGGAGTCAAGGACTATATATAAACAGATGTTGGTGATCAACCTCTGGGATTTCCGTCCTAATTAGCTGATCCATCGCAAAATGAGTTTCGATGATGTCATCACAATTTATTGTCGAAGACAATGTAGACGCGCCAACAAAGTGGTATGAATTTGACTCAAAACAAAGCACGAGATCAATGGTTGTTGCATCGAACGTTGTCGACACAAGCGACTTCTAAACAAATAACTACACAACTTCACAAAGGTAGTGGGTGAAAATTAATAGGCAAAGTCTGGAAGCCAACTAAATCAGACTGTCCACTAGACTCCCGCATCACCACTGCCAACCAATATTGGGGATAAATCTTTAAGCCTATAAATTGAAACTGCATGATGAAATTCTGCAGTGATTTCATATTTCCATAGTGGTGAGTTTTTCAGGTGTAAATGAAGATGTTCAACTCCAAATTGAAAAGTCATAAAGGCTCTTGTCGTAGCAACTTTGATTAAAAATAAGTCGAAGCGACGCTAAAAATGCTTAAGCAAGAAAATCAAAGTTAATTTTATGCCTTTGACAAAATTTAATTTGAATAATTAGCAACCGCAGCCTTCGAGTTTACGTCAGCGTCATATTCTGTAAAGCTTGCAAAGTCTTACCTCAAAATTACTTTCACGCATTTGCACATATTATAAACCAATAATTTGGCTAGTACCTTTTCCTGACTCATTGCACTAATAAAGTTTAGTAAGCACTACAACGTAGCAAGCTTAGTAGCATCAATCGACCTCAATGAAGTCCTGTGTGCAGCAGACACACACTTGTGTCGCTCTCAACTGCTGCGGCACTTAGCGCAAAAGAGAACGACCTTAAAAATATCTGTTCTCTATTGTAGAATAGATAAGGAAAACAGCACAGAATTTTATACCATGCAACTTTAACTCCCGTCGCGTCAGTCTGTCGCGCGTTATCAGATTTGTTCCGATGCAAAGATAAATTTTCATTTTACTTCGCCGATTTGCCAGTGTCAAATTCGAGGAAAGTTTGGGGTAAGGATTTAAACCAAATATCAAGTAAAATACCCGTTTTGCGAATCGCAGAACCCGTTTTGCGAAAGCATACATTTTGAAAGTATGATAGAATCTTGAGACTAGGAATGTCACCAGCGGGCACTCTGTAATGGTATTAATATACTATTGCTACCACACAGATTCTGGCTTTGACTTAATTTCCTTTTTCTCTAATCTGTGCCATCGAAATCATACTTTACCTTCACTAGCATTAACAATCTTTGAGGCTGACATGCCTCAAAATAATCGCAATATTCTAAATTTCAACAGACAATCATTCGGTCAAACGATAGCGGAGCAATCCTAGAAGAGAAGAAACTGCCGAGTAGAGTTCAAGTTACGTTGTTAGTTTGCCACTGAAGTAGCCTAAAAGAGAGAGAGAGTATGTCCTCAGAAGCAATGGGGTTCTAAGCAAGCAGCTCCCGGATCATAGAAGACCGAGGGCTAGTAGATTGGTGATCATTAGTTCTGTCTGTTCGCGACCAATCGACACAGAACCATAAACACAATAAAATGTCAGCACTCACTCATTCGAGACATCTTGGCTCATCCAAAACACCCTTCCTCTGATTTTTGGTTGGAACGATTACAATTTTTTCGATCAGTTTTGACCTTCACAACTTAAAGGGTTGCAGCCTCGCTCACCTTGTGAATATATCGCCTTTGCGGCATAACTCAAACGCAATCGGTGTTTACATCTTTGTTGATAGTGTTTATGAAAGATGCAGTTCTAAGGAAAACTAATAATGCAGAGATGCGAATCTTACGTCTAAATTTAAAAACAGTTGTAGCTGGCTAGCCTTGCTACTAAATTTCCTGTAAAGAGCGTCCGAGTGTCCACTCTCTATTCAGCTAAATCGACAATATTCATTTGCATCCAGCAACGCAACCACAACGTTCGAGACAAGTTTATGTGCAATCGTCGCCACAATACTTTCTAGCTCAGATACCGGTATGGCACCCTCTACAACGTTTATACCAACACAGGTTGCTAGCACGTTTACAGTCGTTTAATTTTGTTCATACATAATCTCGCGTCTCACCTCCTCATCCTTCTATTTTTGCGGTTATTCAAGAGCAAGATTTCATTCCATAAGAATTTTTAAGTTTTAAAATACACTAAAAAGATTATTTTTATTTAAATGCCCTCGCATTCGTCCTTCGTGTGGCGTGCCAACACGATGATTGTAAACAAGATGGGCATAAAGATAGGAAAGAGTCTAACAACCTTTTTCTTCAATTGATCATCTTTACAAAATTAGCTTGAAGTTGGAGGAGGTTAAAGATAATCTGGCCTGCTTCCTTCACAGTTTCTGTTTTTGGGAATACGAGTAGATAGTGTTTACGTCGCTCTGCTCTTGTAATTCCACATAGTATGAATGAGTTGAAAACTCCTGATCACTGATGTCGTAGCAGACAGAACGGCTGGATGCAGTAAGCTTAGTTATAGTAGAAGAAGAGGAATCGGCAGCGACGTCATCATCAGTACCTTCAATGCACGCTCAATCCTCAGCCAGCAGCGATTGACCGACTGGGAAGAGAGTATGGCGAAATACGAATTCCAAGTTTTGGGCATTTCCAAAACGAGGACAACAGGTAGAGAATTTATTAAATCAAATTCAGGTTACACTGTCTACGGCAGCAAGGGAAACAACATGTGCGCATCAGTCGATGTGGTCTTCTACGTAAATTAAGCGCTGAAAAATGCATTGAAGGGGTGCAGTACATATTGCACCGCATTATTTAAATGTTTGTGAAACTCAGGAGAAGCAGGAGACTAAGGATAACCCAAATATATGCGTCACACTCAGGACGAAATCACGAGGAGTACAAAGCATTTTTGGATCACCTAGAGCAGTTGCTCAAAGGCAATTACACACATGATCTGTTTATTGGCGATTTCAATGCCGTAGTCGGGCGGTGACAAGTTGACAAAACTTGTTGCGGAAAATTTAGATTAGGAGAAAATGTTTGAGGAGAGTTCCTTTGTCATTTTGCGACGAAAACGAAACTACCAGGCTTTCTATCGTGAACTGCTTCTTCAAAGAAAGAGAGGGAAGGCGAACCTGGAAAGCCTCAACCAGACAAAGCTTGAACGAAATAGATTACATCTTGGCCAAAAACCGAAAAACCATAACAAACGTGAGTGTGATCCAAAGATGCAATGTGGGCAGTGACTACCGCCTGGTTTGTGCGACTCTAAAGTTCCCAACCACCAAAATGCGCAAAGCAGTAATAGCACGTAAACCTCTGACAACGCTCGATCGCCTTCAGCCTCAACTTAGTATGTGGCTGGAAGAGATTCCTCAGAACGCAACATACGAATAGATAATCGAAGAGATTAAGAAAGTGATGCAGGATACAGCGGTAAACTTAGTTGAATACACGGTTATATGCAAAGTGGTGCACTAGTCGCTCAAAGAGGACATCCAGTGGCATTACGTGGAAATCTTGAAGGGAGAGACCAGGGGCAAATCGGTTGAGGCGAGGACGTGTTATGCTCACGCCAGAGAGGAAACAACTGGTACAAGTAAGAAAAAATGATGGAAGTGCTGGACAGACCTTCACGGATGTGAGTCAACCCATCAGTGAGTTCTTCAACAGTCTATATCATGTATAGAACGGCAAACCGGTTGCAGGCTACTTACAGCTTGATAGCCAGCCGCCAATCGCAGAGGAACTAAGGAATGCTTGTGCGTGGGTTAAGGGAAACACAGCATCCAGCATCAAAGGTATACCTTCAGAGGTAATAAAAACATGCGTACCGACTGTAGCCGAACAACTCGCAATCCAGTAAAATAACATTTTCAAGCACAACCGATTTCCAGCATCTTTAGTCCCTGCTATCATAATATTACTTTTAAAAAAAGACGATCCAACACTGATTAGCAATTGCCGATCGATCTTATTTCTAAACGGGATCTACAAGGCAATGTTTCGCGCATTGACCATGCAAATCAACAATAGCACGCGGGATTGGCCTCCTTCGAAACAAACGAGGTTTAGGCGCTCTTACTCCACAGTAGACTATGTCTTAAGCGTCAATTTGCTAATCGAAAAGTGCCGGGAATGAAACCGACTGCTCTTCATGACGTTTGTAGACTTTCAAAAAGCTTTCGACACCATTGAGTTTGAAGCTATTTAGAAAGACTTAAGGATAGTCGACATAAACGGTGACATTGTTGGAATGATTCAGCAACTCTGCACTGCTGAGACAGCATCAGTCAATGCCACAAACAAGCAGGTAGGCTTCAATACCCAGAGAGGGAAGTACGACAAGGTGGCTGGTGCTAACCACGACATGAGATGGACTCAGAAAGTGCTGAATCGAACTCCAATTAGGCAAAGTACACTGTTATTAACACTGAAAAAAAATTATCAGTTATGGTCGTCAAAATGCGGGGAATCTATGAGCAAATTAAAGTTAGAAGAGAGCGGATGTGCAGAAGTTTGATGACACTAATTTATAAGGATAACACGTGCTCTTATCAACTCACAGTGTAGCGCCCGTCGGTTACAGTAACCAACTTTAGCAGCCTTCGGCTTATCTCTGACACAGGAATAAGGAAAAAAGGGTTGATAATTTATGAAGTCGATTACCTTAGATAAATTGCTTTCTTCAAAATTAAATGCATTCACACTAAATCTAGCTAACTCATGGATTAGCACTATCTGAGGATTGAATGCCTCGTTTATGTTTTACAAAAAACTCTTTTTTATGCTGACTACTTCAAGGGCCTGCTTGGTTGAATGGTAGCAGGGTCTATTTAAGAAAGCAGAAACCACATAATGAGGTTCAAGTCCAGCTGTGTGCAGTTAGTCCGCGTGAATGCGTGCAATCAAATTGAGCGTTGCTGTTTTATTAGGGCTAACTTGAATGCAACTGATCTGTAGGAACAGCATGTCCTCCTGTCGGCCTACTGAGTAGCGCTTCCTAATGACAATAGCCAAAATTTGACGACCTTTGGTTATTTCTCCTTGAGCTTGTTCCTGAAGCAGGAGTGAGACGGAGAAAAAACAAGGACAATGCCAGATTGTGTCTGCTAATTTCCACGCAAAAAGTTAAGGGAAGGAGAGTAGGCTAAAGTTGATACTTATAGAAATAGTTTCTTGTCCTCAGCAATTTTGGTTGTGATGAAATCTCGGTCGTGGAAATTGCAATATCAAAAAATTGATCCTTGGTTTAAAGCTAAATCAGTTTTAATGTCAAATTCAGCAATGCCATGGCTTTTAGATTTGTCGACTTGACGGTTGTTTCGTGGCAGTGTAGCATGCGCAACGACGCGCAGCTTCTCGCAGACTTCGTGGTAATTGGGCCAATTAGAATTCAAGCAAGACGTTGTTATCTAGTTTGTGCATGCTCTTAAAGCTATGTCTCTTTAATTTGTTGTTAAGTTGTTTTCAAAAGCTTTGATTTGACTTAGCTAATTTACTTCAGATAATGTTAGATTGATCAAAGGCTTCTTTGCATTTGCAAACAATTTAATTTTTAACTCGGTTTAGAACATTCTTATGTTTCTACACAATACGATTGGTTGATTGTGTGTGCCCGACTTTAGTTTTGATGATTTAAACCTTAAATGACGCTAATGCAGTAAAGGAATTCGAAGTTTTTGGTCTTCGACAACGTATTTAAGCTCGCTAATTAAATCAAGTGCAGCTACAGGCAACTTGGATAAGAAAGATGTTGTAGTTTTATGACCGCACATTTACTCCTGAAGGTCTGCATTCCATTTTCCTTTTTGTATCTGCTAACTCTGAGCATGGATAATCACAAGTATACTGGTTTCTGACATTATACAAAATCAAGTTTTCTTGGATTTAGATATCACATCGTTGCCGGAAATAAAAATTCTCAACCAAAAATGCCCGAAAGGTGTTCGTAGCGTGAAAGAGGATGCAACTGTAAGCAGAGTGTGAGGAACGGATCTTTTCGATAAATTACGATTAGCAAGAGTTGCGAGGTTGCACAAGGTTGGGGTTAGTTACGCACTTCGAAGTTGGGCTACATATGCTAAATTTGCTAGCAGTAGCTAGATGAATCTCCGACGAGTTAAACAGATAATCCGAGCTGGATTGGTCGCAAGTGCGCTCTGTTCTAGGAAAAATGCTAAGATTGAGAAAATACTTAAAGAGTTGGATTCAACTGATGCGCCGTCCTACGCGTATAGTCACACCTAATTGTGATTTGCTGCAATATATGGAGTACACTTTGCTTAGCCGCCAATTTGACTTATTTAAGTTGACTTAACAATTGCTACGTTTGTTTATTTAGAATTTAATGACTATTAGTGAATTCTATTGTCGCGAATCGACTTAAATGTAAAACTAAATATAGTTTGGAAAGGCTAGTTGAGGATCCTCCAATTAGACTGACTGTCTCAGTTGGGAGTTAATCAAGAGTGAATGCCACTAGTTTTATTAGGATAAAAAGTTTTGGGGAAGTAAAGAGCTAACCTGCTCTCCCAGCTGTAATAAAAATAAAATCAAAAAGTGAGAAATTGACTCGACCGCCTTCTGATTTCATCTTTCTCACGCTCTTCGCGTCCAGAACCTCTTGAGTTTCAAGCGCGACAAAGCACACCAGTAAATAGTAAACGCAACTCGCGACTTGGTGATGGGATCAACGACTACCGAACTGGACACAAACGTCAAGCGACTAGTTGGCAGACCAATAAGACGGTAGCAAGTATAGTTCAAGAAAACAGCTTGCCTAGGCTGGATGGCAAAAAGCTCAAAACCAGAACAAACGGCCAAGTTTGTTAAAATCCAGCATTGTTTGTAATGATTGGTCTAGGAATGAATCGTGCGCTTGAACATTATACTCTGTGTTTGGTTACTTTCTACACCGCCATTCTTCTTTTTAGATTTTTAAATTTTAGTTCTTTGTTTAAAAAATCCAAATTTTTTACTAATCCTGTTTCTGACCAGACATACTACTTACTCTAATTTGCAGTTTGATGGTTTGGCAGACAATTGGTCACTTAAAGTACCACTCAGTTTTATGATTCAACTTTCCTTTCGCTGAGCGAACTTACTTTTAAGCACTTTTGATTTTTACCCTCCTTTTACACATCTGGACCAACTTTTGTATAGTCGCTGCACACTTGCCAATTCTATTTCTCAGTTCCAAAACCAAATGAAAGTAATTATTAGAGCTAGGGGGTCCGGAAATTTATTCACTTCAATAATTGTAACATTGTGTCCTTGTTGATTTGCCGAAAATTATTGCCAGCAACGTTTTCGCTGTGTGAAGCCGTCGAGTGGCAATTCTGTACTGGATGGCTTGTTCATAAATTTATGTTTACTTTGTTTTCCAACTCAAGATTAGTTTTGATAAAGTTTCAAGAACATATTTCCGGTTAGTTCAGACAAAATTGGAAGCGACCAAATTAAAATTTAGCGCTTACACAGTTCGGAATTCTCCTTAAGTTCTGTATCTCTCCAGGCCCTTTGTCCTAGCTTTTCTACGGCTGTTCGATTCAATGGTGCTGCTAACTTTCAAAAGTCCTATCAGCAATTTAGGAAGTTTCCAGTTTTTGAGCATGTCAAAAGGTGTCACAAATTAGGCATTCTTTTGTCTCATGGCTGTCCCAAACGCTGTTTCAGCACTTTTGTTCTAATTCATCGTTTTGCATGTTTTTTATTATTACTCTTGGTGTTTTGAGACTTTGAAAAGGAGTTTAGAGAACACTTTAAGTGTCTTAAGTACTAACATTCTTGAACTTGTACGACCACGAACTCTGTGTTATTGCCATGATCAATTTAGGTTTTCCCGCTTTAATAGTTTATTTTCGACTCTGCTTAGTCAGAAACAGCCTAGAACTGCAGATGAAAATCTTAAAAGCTTTCATTTGGGGAGTTAGTTTTTGATCCAAAGCCTCTTTTGAATTGCCATAAAATCTTTTTCGAAAACGCTTTCCCTCTATGCCCATGCCCAAAAACCTTCTACTTTAATTGTCTGCAACTGACATATTTAAGAAACATTTTCTGCAATTTTACGCTGAAAACTTGCCAACAAAGTTGTCAAGTTGTGTCAAAATCAGGTTGTGCACCGAATTCAGCGGCAACGCATTTTTTGTTGCCTAACCACGCGCAAAATAAAGACTTTGCGCTCGTCAGGCTTTTGTGGCCGAAGTGGCCGCGATTAGTTTTCAATTCAATTTGCATCATGATGTCGTTTTTGCGTCGGAAATTGCGTCAAAAAAATCTGCTCAGCAGTGGGTCACTTGGGATGAGTGGTATAATGGGAGCGAGCTTTTGACAGGAAAAATGTTTCTCAAGCAAGTCTTTAAAAGTTTAAAAGCGGCTAGAGGTTTTTAAATTTTCCACGCTTCAAATAAGATTTCGAATGTGATTATTATTGGTCTCTTGAAACAGTCTAGACAACGTTGTTGGCAGGTTTTTGTTCAATTCAATCAGAAACGCTTAACCTGGGGAGGCTTTGCTATCATCAGTTTTGTTCCTAAAAAGGTATCTCTACTAACTTGTACAAAATTGGTTCTTTGGAACTCGAACAAATAGGATTCGTCGAAAACCAGGTGCAGTGTTTATCGATATACTCAAACAGCGTTGTAATATTTGTATCATTGTTGCCTAACTAGCCTTGTCACGAATCAGCCAAGTATTGCACTGAAAATGATTTTGTCGAATTCAGGTAAAGAAGAGTCGATTTCTGCAAATGAGAGTCGAGTTCGTATGTTGGGCAAGGCATTTGAGGCGTGGAACGCCGAATGAATTGTTTTCGGTGTAGCACATACGAGTTTGTTTTACGAGAACGCTAAAGTCGATTGCATATTAAGCGCATTCATATTGGAGAATTTATTTTATTGAGGCAACTCGGGAAAAGCCCTTGAACGAGGAACAGTAATGAGTTTTTGATTTTTTTAAATCTTATGTAATATGTCAAACTGAAAAAAACTTGTTGCAGTCCGGATACCTTCTGAAACCAACTTCCCATACATGCCGATTAATTTGCCAATTCGCTGTGTCTGGATTGAGGGGCAAATTAAGACTTTAAACATCTGCTAGGCATGGGCAAAACAGTTGTGGCGTGGTTTCTTGATCATTACTCTTTACTCATAAAACTTGCTGAAGTGGCTTAGCCGAAGCAAGACAGTCAGGGTAGTTGCTTTTGTGACTAAGCCAGGTTTCAGGCATGTTCAATATCTCAAATAGGTCTGTCTTTTCTTCTCCTTAAAACCATATCGCTCATCATAAGTCAGCACGAGTGGAGAGAAACGATTAGCCGTTGTCGGTCGTGGGAATCCGGCAAGGACAAGGTTCTCGGATGACTCTTCTTTGAGCAATTTGTTGGGGACGCGCCCCCTAGGTCATGTCCAATAAATTTTATATTCAGAAATGTCATTGAATAAACTAATCTTTTTGCGACATGCGCTTTCTGCCAAAAAAAAAACGCTTTAGGCGACGTTCCGTGAACGTTCCGTGAAAGAAACACGGATTCCCAGGATTTGCGCGGTGTACTGGCTAAACGTGTTGTTTAAAATATGTAAATTGAGATTTTTGACTAAAGAGAAATCTGAAGATTGGCGGGGTAGTTGTAAAAAATGTAGGAACTTATTGCAGAAAATCAGTAAAGTTGCTCAAACATACAGTACAATCGCGTTTTACCATGATTCAAAAGAACAGAACTGTGCGAGGTAAAAGCGCGCTTCTTGTTTTGATTTCATCTATGTCGTGAGCAAATTTTTAATACAAAGCGGGAAACTACTAAAGCATAACTTGAACATACTTTTTAAAAAACGTCTTTGTCGTGATTGAAAATTCCCGGGTCTTGACGCGAATAACGTACAAGAAAAACCGGATCGGAAGACTGAGAAAATCAGTCTTGGATTCTTTTTTTAAATTTTGGGCTTACTATTATTGGATGAGCTATTAGTTCCTATTGAATCTTAATTGATAATGTTTAAGTTGAACAGCAACTAGTTGTGTGCTAACGCCAGCTTAGACTTGTTCAGATCGTACTTAGTGTACGGTTGAAACGCTTCACGGCTGTTAAAGCCGTTCAAAGGCGACTGGGTGCCGAACGGAATGCTTGGGGCGAAAGCGCCTAGCGCAGCCCCAAGCCAATGCAGTTCACTTTAGTTTTTAGTTTCGCTTTTGATTTAGCTTAATAAAGCACTTACACTGATGATTCGGTTTTCCCGTGTATTTGGGGATTGATCAAATCGCGTATTATCTATTAGACATAACCACTCGATGCCTCGAACAAGATCTCAGGCCGCTGAGGACCCTGAGGATCACAAAAGCGGCACTCAGGAAGTGTCTGCAATCGTGGGATTCTTTGGAGTTGCAATTTGTATGGGCAGCTATTTTGAGGCTCTAAATTTCAGAATTTTCTGAACCTATGGACTTGATTGTAAATTGCACAAACCCGACAGCAGCATTTGATTTGTCTGTTAGGACAAAGAGCAACGGCTAGCGAGACATGAGATAAAGCAGCCTCAATAAGTTTGCGCTTGCTAGCTTGACACTGATGTTTGTTGTCACTAATTGACACGCCTAACCTAATTGATGTCGTTGGTGTCGAGTTTGTCGTTTCTCAATAGTAGTGCTCTTCTGTTCGTCAGAAGCTTGGGATAATTCAGCTGTTCAGATAGCATTGAACTTGGAATTGCGAACTAGTCTGAGTAGCAACCGAAAGTAATAAATCATTAAAGAAGCTGGGAATTTCAACTAAAAATTGAAAAGCATGCTTGCGGAAAACCTGTAGAGGGAAGGCACGGGTAAGCTTTGTACCGAATAATCACAAAAAAAGTACTAATTTGGTGTTAAAAACCGTTTCGAACTCTTCTGAGTGCATTAATCATGCAAATTAGCTGTTCTACTGTTGAACAGACTTGCCCGTGATTGGGTTTGAAATTGTGTAGTTTATTGCGAGCGAGTCTCGCCCGTTGTTTGGTTTACTTTTTGTTTTTCTCCAACTTCTCTGTCACCTTTCTTGGTTGCAAATTCAAATGGATCACTCCCCGACGAGCATTCACAAGTCTAGGAATTACCGCCAACTAAACTGATTATCAAATAAAGAATCTATTACGACGTCGTTGCTTACCAATTCGACAGACTTTTCAAACTAATCTCTTGACGCGCGCTGGTTGTAAGGCAAAGTGCACCCGCTCTTTAATTATAGTTCTGCACGGATCCTACTTGAAACATGACTCCAAGTTGCGGACGGCGACGAACTATTGCTAGGATTTTTGTAATGTGACACTAATTACTTGGGTAGATTCAAACCTTGTCCGCCCAATCGTCGAGTTTGTTGCAGAAACAGGAACTGTAAGCTTTCATAAATACGGGGCTACTCCTTTCGTTTTATCTTCTGCAGCATACTTCGATGCGCTTACAGGTAAAGCAATCATAGAGCATTAGTGCTATTTGGATCAGAACGCGTTTGTTTGATGGTCGATTGAGGGTGAAACTTCAAAAATCGAACCCTCAGGCTAAAACAGATTGCGGTGTCATTTTTCCTAATCTTCGAAGATCTTGCCCATTCACGACAATCAAAACTTTTGTAAAACGCTACTGCTTTCTAACTTGAAGCAAGACTCAATTTTCCAGCTGAAACAGATTAATACTCCTTTTTATGCAGACCAACACTGAATTTAAATTCGTATGGCCTCTGTGCAACTCTCTGAATTGACGCGTTTTTAATCCCTTTTGATGTAGTCTTATTTGGACCTTTTAAACCGTAGAGTGAACAATTTTGGTTGTTTATACAGGAGAACCAACCTTAAAATTTTTTAGCTTGTATAAATACCCCCCATTTTACGATTATAACATCAGAAAAGTATCTGCTTGAATCGAAATCGATATTGCTGCATAGTGCGTGCCTGAAAACAGAGATGCGTAGCGCATTTCTCTGACTGTTGTGATACTTGCGACACAGTAGAGACAACAAGTTTTGCATATGCTAATGGAGTACAATCGAACTTTGATATAGCATTCTCATGAAAGTCGATCTAAGGACGGATCCTCAATGAGAATTCGACTGTGCTAGGTCAGTTGGTGACTTAAAAGTAGTTTTAAAGTTGGCTGAAAAGTGACACATTGGCGAAGTTTGTTGTAGAATGTTGCGGGTGTGCTCTGCAGTAGCGACGATCTGCATTATATAAGTATTTTCAGGCTTAAGACTGCAAAAGACAAGCAGAATTTATATGAAGTTGACAGTACGTATCACTTACAATAGGGTGATAGTGATTGATTGAGACATTGGACGTCGATTAACACTTGCCACGGGATGCCAACGAAATTGTCGTTTGCCCTTATAAGTTGACAATCCAAAACTGGAACACAAGATGAGCATGTTGCGTTCGGATCAATATCAGTTGCATAAAGGTATGCTTTGAAAAATCAATGAGATTTTTGCGTCCCAGAACAACCCACTAGTACACCTTTGTATGCCTGTTTCAATTCTTTGTTGCACAAAATAATTAAGCGAGGCTGTAATCTGGCAACCTTGGAAACAGTTTTCTAAGCTTAGAACTTTAAGCAATCTTAACGTTTTGGTGGGTTGTCGAATCCAAGTTGCCACTGTGAAATTTACTGTGAGCGGTTACGCAGAAACTCGTTTCAGTCAAAGAATCGGCCAAGGGTCTGTCCTCTAATTGAAGCCCACCTCTTAAAGAAGCTCGTGTTGTCGAATCGATTCAAAGCTGGAAAGCTCACGCCCTTCTATCGCAGTTTCTGCGGATTTCCGATGTCGCCTCAAAACTGACCCACTTTGAAGAGACTTATCTTGAAACAGCTTCTGAATTTTCTCAAAAAACTTATTACTTCAAATCACATGGTTCCGAAAAAGCAAGTGTCACAAGTGTTTAGGCATTTTTTGAGTGACGAAAATTTGTCGCACTTGACCGAGAACCAGGAAATTCAATTTAGAACTGTTTACTCGCCCCATATAGACTAGTTGTCCGTTTTGTTCGTTCCCCAGTTTTTGGATAGTTTTTCTGCAAAAAGCTGAAATTTTACAATTCGAAGCAGTTCTTCAGATGATTGTCTAAGCACAGTTTCGAGCAACTGCTGATGCAAGTAGTCAAACATGCAAACTTGCGCTTCAAAGCAACTTCAAGACGCTTCAAGTTTTAGGTGTTAGCTATGTTCGAGCCACTTGCTTGCCAGCCGACGAGCTAGAACCATGCTTACGTGGAGCCACTAATCACCAGCACTATCTTCATGAAGTTCACGACAATCCAGTGTTAAATCACACACTCATCTCTAAAGCCATGCCCAGTTCAGCCATGGTACGACTCAACAACAACCGACGTGGTAAGTTAGTTGCATTGTTTGAAGCAGCAGCAGCGTTTCTAGAAGTCAAATCACAGCAACCAAAAAAGAAGACTTGCATGGGTCGTTGCGTCTTCTGTCTACTTATTCAAGCTGTCTTTGTATTCGGAGTTTTTCTCGCTTTCTTGATCGGACACTATGCGTCCGAGGTGGAGTTTGGCAATAATGTGAGTCGTCTGTAGGTTTGGAAATGATTCAGGTGCCAAAAAATCTTGCCAACATTAACTTTTCTCACATTCAACCACTAACTAGTTTCGTTCTTTGAATAGACTTTTCTCCTCTCCGCCATTAGCCATCATATTAACACGGTGACGGGGCGTGACGACTTCTTTCTCAATCGCACTAACCTTACGCTTCCTACTAATTTCTCCGTTCCGGATCTGAATGTAGAGTTTGAGGATCAAGATGCAAGTAAAAACGCAAATGAATTGATGCTTAAGTACACACGCACGTCCTCGATCATCTCTTCTAAAAACTTCAGCCTGCAAGACGTGTATCCACCGGAGTCCGACATTGACAATCAACACTGGATCCATAAAACAGATACGCTATATGAGCAAGAGCCAATCAGTGTGTTGCCAACAAACGTGCGACCAGTGCATTACGAGTTGGAGGTGAGTCGATGCAGACGCTGACAGCCTTAAAATTGGGTTCGCTCTAGTTAGACTTTACCGAGTTCTCCACCAGTGAATACATTTACGGCAATGCGAAGGTAATATTGGAGTCATTTGGAAACGAGTCCACGGACGAGATCGTCTTTCACGCCGCGTCTAACATCTTCATTGAGCGACTAAAACTAGATCAGTCAGGCCGAGTTGTCGTCGTCAATAACGTAAAGCGGGACTTAAAACGAAACTTTGTGCGCATGTTTCTGAATGAGCATCTTATGGCCTCGTGGTATCACCTTCAAGGCCTGCCATTTATGTGTTTTTAGGTACCGACTGTCAGTCGAATTTCGCACGCGGATTTGTCAATCTAAAGTCGAAGGTGCACAATGCATTTCGCGGATAATTTATGGCAAAGTAGTTTTTTACATGTATACAAGAACTCGACGTTTCAGGACGATTCGAAAACGCGTAAGCAATTTGTAGGATTCACTACCCAAATTCGAACCTGGATTTGCCAAGACCTTTTTACCGTGCTGGGATGAACCCACGATTTAGGTTGGTGCGTTAAAAAACAATTGGACAAACTTTCCAGGGCCTCCCTCAACCTCACTATCAAGCACCCTGTAAATATACCGGTGCTCTTCAACACTTCACCCATGTCAACAAAGAAGCAGTTGCGACCAGACATAGCTATTACGTACTTCAAAGAGACGCCTCAGATGCCTGTCTACTTGCTTGCGTTTGTGTTGGCCGACCTGAACCAACTAGAGCTGCGTACCACCCGAAATATGCAACTTAGCATCTGGTCTCACCCCGACAATGCCGTTGCTTCCCACTTCGCTGCTCACTTTGCACCTGTTATAATGGATCGGGTGGAAAAAGACTTGGAAGTACTGTTTTCACTAAGCAAGTTGGACATTGTGCTGACCCCGAATTACCCGGTCGACGGTAAAAACTCTTTGTGTAAGAGCAAAGACTTTAGGCATGGAAAACTGGGGCCTTGTCATTTTCCGAGATCGCAGTATCCTCCTGGCCAACAGTGCGTTCCAAGGTGACGCCGCTCATAACTTGTTTGTATCGGCTAACTCTTTCAGATCAAAACATGACTGTTGATAGAATAGCCGAGCAGTACAAGGTCGAAAAGATTATTGCGCATGAGGTCCGACTTTGATCTGCTGTCTAAATACCATCGTTTTCAGATTATTCACCAATGGTTCGGCAATTTCGTTACTATGTACGACTGGTCAGACATTTGGCTTAGCGAAGGCTTTACGAGCTATTTTGTTTACGATTTCATCAACGTTGACCACCCTCATCTGATCGACAACGAGTATTACATGCAGTTAGTGGAGCTGTTAGAACGTCAAGTTAGGCTTTCGAAACACAACGTTAAATGCACTGTTTAGACATCGAATTATCGAACTGCATTAGCCCAGCCGTCCAAAACCTATCACGATTTTGACTACCTTTTTGATCGCTCTAACCTGTATATCAAGGGCGCAGTTGTGGTCAAGATGATCAAAGACCTGCTGGGGGTGGAAAAATTTCAGCATGGCATAACTAGGCAAATCCTTTTCATTAAATCTTAACCTTGTCTGTTCGCAGATTCCTCTCAGACAACGCCTATAAAGCGGTTGACCGCGGTGCACTCTGGTCTGCGCTGCCCCAGTTCGTCGATCACGGTGCGGAAGAAGAGCGTTTGTCGACAGTTATGGAAGGCTGGCTGCTGAATGAAGGCATGCCAGAAGTGATCATTAGTCGCAATTATGAAGATCAAACAATCCGCATTACTCAGCGTGCATGTAATCAAAACAACTACGTCCTCTATTTGACCGATTTGTGGAACGTCACCGCAACAAAAGCACCAATAAAACGGAACCTGAAGGAGAGCCACAAAGTGCGGGGTAGAAGTGAAGGAAGAAGGAATCGTCACAAAAATAAATTTGGGGTATATCAGCGAAACAAGCTGGAGAACCGAGTGCAACTCTTCCGAGGCGCAAAGTTCCCGCAAGTGGTGAGTCCTATCGACCACAGATGGTGTAATCCTCTTCAGGATTCAAACCTTACTCGTCCCACTGAAATTCATCCTCAGCCTCCGCCGAAACGCCGTCGTCATCCCGAAGATAAAACATTGTGGTCGATTCCGTTTGGATATTCTTTTGGCTCAGTGCGTTCGTCGGTTGGTCAAACCGTGCGACAGTTCTGGTTGCACAACGAAACTATTCGTTTCGTTGATTTAGGTGTCCAATCTTATCAATACATTCTGGCCAATCCTCACTGGATCTACCCTTACAAGGTTGCAAAATTAGCTTTGTTTACTTTCAGTTTTGAAATCGACACTTTAAAGATACAAATATGCGAAACTAGAGCTGTTCTACTCGCGCAGATTCATTGTCAAAACTTGGCTTTGCCAGCATTTTAATCAAAAGAGACAGCAAAGGGATTTAAGCTTGGGATCTATTTTTGTTGTATCTTCGATTATCACAAGAGATTAATAGATATAGTAGTTTAGCGCATAACAACGCTGCGCTTATCGCACGGTGCAAACACAAGTGGTTACCCAGCAAAAGTGACTGGCTCTAACCTCGTAAAATAATGGCTTTAAGCAGTGGTGTCTTCCACTCAAAAGCCACAACACTTTGGTGTGCCAGCCATTCTGCTGGAGCAGTTGACGATAGCAATGCGAAATTGGAAAGTGCAGTTGCCTGCCTCTGTTAAACGCCTTAGTTGCCAGCTCGTTTCTATAGTTTAAACAGAGTTCTCGTGTCACCGCTTACAGCTGATTCAGCAATCACTTCCCCGAAGGAGTCTCACTCAGGAAGCCGTCATCCTGTCTCTTGTCGTATGTTCCGTTTTCGATAGGGTGACGGCGCCTTCAGGGCTGGTCTCACCGCAAATCCACTTGCTGGGATGGCAATCTTGCAGTGAGATTAGCAGCATCCGTCTTCCGACTACTCGTTGACTCTGCATGAACCGTATCTCTATTGATTTCCTTACAGCTCTTGTTTTACAAATGTACAGCTACAAATGGTAGGAGTGCTCACTTGAGGAAGTAAAGAACTGCATGATGGGGTTCGAACTTAGCTGCATATAGTTAAGTTCGAGAGAACGTGCGCGGTCAAGCAAGCAGTGCTACTTCGTCTCAATCAGCTTGAGGCGCAGCCAGTTCGTGAAGAAAGAACAGTACGCTCTTCCTTTGACCCACTAAGTGCCGCTGTTTGCCAGCAACACAAGCTGATTTCAGCGATTCTTCTGATTTTCCTCTCTCCAAGCTTTTTCCTACTATTAGTTGAGAGTGCGAATCTCAGGAATTACAGATTCTGTTCAACATAAGTGGGACTTTTTATAAGGAAACGCAGTTATTTTTACTTTTCCCTTTCACTCCTGCATCGGGGACCCTGGCTCAAGAAGGGACAAGCCGGAGGCTACCAAGGCTGGCCTACCGTCGTTGGCGGGCGCCACCTCGTAGGTCGACAGAGGCCGTGCTGTCTTTTTGAACCAGTTGCAACGAAACAGCACAGCCGGCCCCGGCCGCACACATCCCTGACCGTGACCAGCGCGCAAGCTGTTTTGAACCCAGCCCGCAGTCTCGTCTTTTTTAAGCGAACGCTTTCGCCACTTAAAACTCATCACTTCTCTGAAGTTGCAGTTTCTTAAACTTAAATTCACAAAGTACAATTCAATGCAGCAGCAGGGCTTCATTTTGTCGTATGCTCACTCCAGCAAGTGCTTCCTTTTAGTTTTGTCACGTAATTTGAGCTAAATCAGTGAGTGCCTTGTTCCGACTGTCTCGAACAGTCAATAAACTCGCTGCTGCACCATCCAGACTAAAGCTTAATTCTTCTTGAAAGGTCGTTTGAGCTGTTAGTTTAGTTGAACAAGAGCTTTTTGGGCAAGAACAAGTTCAGACACTACCTTCAATAAAAATAGTCTTAATAAACTATATTGTGCCTTCTTTTAGGTCAACTATGATATCGACAATTGGAAACTGCTGGTGGATCAGCTGCATCAAAATCACAACGAAATTCCTGTGAGTCTTTCTCGCATCAAACTTTTAAGGAAGTGCTTCAGGTGATGTCTCGCATGCAGCTGATTGTCGACTCTAAGACCTATCTGAAGCAATCAGGCGTTCCTCATTTGTACGTTGAGCTTCTAGGCTACTTAGCCAAGGAAGACGACTTGGGCGTGCTGCTGGTTGGCCTAGATTCTTTACACGATCTGGTTCAAATGGTCAGCGGCACTTCTTTAATTGGTCCCTTACTAATTCACTTTGTGCAAGTGATTCAGCAATTCGATCGTCAACTAGAATTAACAGCCTCGAATGCTGAATTAGCTGCTGTTTGGCTGTTGAGTCCTATGCGTTTATCCAAGTTGTACCAGTTGCGGTGTGCAGCCAATTTGGCATCTTGTGACCAGAATAAGCAAGTTCAGCAGTGGATGACATTTCCAAATTCGTTGG
Source organism: Eupristina koningsbergeri (assembly GCA_018907245.1). Classification (NCBI taxonomy): domain Eukaryota; kingdom Metazoa; phylum Arthropoda; class Insecta; order Hymenoptera; family Agaonidae; genus Eupristina; species Eupristina koningsbergeri. Next base: position 21,900 of record JACCHV010002986.1, read on the forward strand.
ATTCTGATCGCCACCAGCAAATCACCGCCATCTGCCACTTTTTCTTTACACAAGCCGGCCCGGCCGAGCTTGCTATTCTCATGGGTCTTCTTCGACAGCACTCTAACCAAGAGTCCAATCAGTGGTCCATCAACATTCAGTTAGCCACCTGTGTTCGTGACGAGAACCTCATCAAAAATGTCGTAAACGAGATTGTGAAGACTCGCAACGCAGCCGTCTACTTGTCAGTATTAGAAAACAGCTATTCCATACAGTATAATCGCAAGTTCCGAGAACTGTTTTGGCGCGGCATCGGTCGTCTTTCGCTGCATGAGCGTCATATGCTTTTTGCCGTTAACACCGGCAAGTCAGATCAGATAGCACGGCTGCTGCTGCACTCGGTGAAGACGCTAGAAGAGTTGGAATTGATGACCAGCCTACTGAGCGCGTGGCCTCCACACTTACAAATTCATCTTGAAAGCTTGAGACGCAAGTTGACATGGTTGCAAGAAGTTGCTATCGGTCAAATTCATCGATTCTTGGTTGAAGAAGTTGTGGGACTCCTCGTGGGGGCATTTTTCGAGAAAGCTAGTTCTACCTATAAACTTAAATATCTCAACATTTCATGTTAAACGGGTCTTCCCCGCTTTATTAAGCAATAATAATGATCAGATTCACTCTTTTTGTCAACATTACCTCTGCTACGTTTCTCATATAAATTTTTAACTTTTTTTTGTTTGTTTTTACAACTCGCTAAGAACAACCGACCCACCTTTTACCAACAGCAATAATAAATTATTTAATCAGAACAAAATGGGCTTATCTGGTGGGCAGTGAATTTGTCTGGATTAGAATAATCAATACTGTGCACTTAGTCAATGCAGCTGAATCATTTTAATCAAAAAAGTTTGTTTAAACCTTGACGTAATGCTTCGTCTGTCGGTAGGGATATGTTCACGTCGAGCTCGAAACAATTTCGTTATTCAACCAAGGCAGTTTGTGTCAGATGCAACGGGACAGATTCCTGGTTTTATAAAGCCGATACTGCAGTACGCATCAGACGCTTACGGTACGCGAGCAATTCAGGCTGGAATCGAAGGTATGTCCGTTTTAAACACGTTTTTGAGATTACTCACTAAACCTTAAAATTTAATTTTCATAGCAGTCAAATTCAATTCTAGTTATAAAATTTAAACTTTTGTTTTAGCCATTCATTCGCTTGATTTTCCTTGGGTTACTTCCTTCGTATTCGCAGGTGCTGCTCTTCGCCTATTTACAGCTCCAGCACACATTATGGCCGAACGCTGGTACGCAAAACGACTTCATTTGACTAACTACTTAACGCAACAGTTGGTTAAGGTAACTTTAGCATTTTTATCATATTTACTTTGATATTATAGAAAGTTTCTGAGCGTCACAAAATTCCAGTTGTTGTTGATCCAAAGACTTATCAACCAAAATTTAGTCATCATGATCCGCTTCTTAATATTAAAGCGCATGCAATGGTGAGTTATCCTTTGTGGGCTCCATGTATTCTACTTTTTCAGGTAAACACTGCTTTGAACAGTTATTTTAAGGATCAAGGTTTGCAAAAACCGCGTATTATGCTCATGAAAGTGACGACTCTTCCCGTCTGGATTTTCTCTTCATTTGCTATTCGGAATATTCTGCAATGTAACCGTTTTTTAATTAATTGAACAATAGATTTTAGCGATTTCGGTAGCTAAGGGGAGGGCTGTCCGGATTTTGGTGGGTGAACAACTTTATCGAACCTGACCCCTATTTTGTCTTTCCAATTGCTGTCGGTCTTTGTGCCTTTCTAAACTTTTACGTAATTTTTAAAACATATATAAGTAAAAAACATATTTTTAGTCACAGAGAATCTTATTTCCGTCGAAACCACATACAAGCAGTCTCAAAGTCTACGATGGAGTTCTTTCTGTGTCTATTTGTCTTGGCGTTTATATTTTAAGCAATATGCCAGCGGTAAGTCTGATTCTTTGCAATATGTGCCAATTTAAATTAACTTTAGTGCATCTCTCTTTATTGGCTCACCGTGTCCGTCACAGGAATTATACAAAGTTTATTGCTAAGACATCCCCGAGTCAAACAAGCGCTGGGAATACAGCGCTTGCCTTGGGACTCAAAAACGCCATTTCGCGACTTGTTCTTGTTGCGAAAGCGCCAATTGTCTGCCATCTAAATAAGCTTTTTTAGACAATTAGTTTTTGTTGTTTGTTGTGAGGATAAACTTCCTGATGATTATTCTAACAATATTAAGGAAATACTTTTATAAAAAGCTTTAAAATGGTTGCAGGTGAATTTAAGAGTTTTAATTACTTTTGAAGTTTTACCCAGAACAGACACATTACGGGCTCATTATCTTAGGTTTTCTGTGATTGTTGTCAGGTAGATTGAGTGAGCTGAAGGCTAGGTTTGTTGAGCATCAAAGTATAATTCAGTTTGCTGAGAGCTTGGTCACAAAAACAGAGTTATTTTTTAGATTTAAACAACGGTCTTGTTAGGTTTTCAATTTTAAGCGTAACTTTAGAATACAGTGGGTTAGTACTATTCATTTCCTCTCCTTAACTTGCGCAGATAGGAATTTAAAAGATTTTTTTTACCCAGTAATGCAGACGTTACCGTGCTGGCTTATGCTCGCAGTTTTTATGAACGGGTTTTGTTACCTTATTCTTGAACGTCGTAGTGTTATGGACATGCTATGTCCTTTTAAACAACTGACACCCCAGCGTCTGGCTTGCCGCGCTTGGCCGTTTCGATTGCAAGCTGTCGTTTTCTTTGGGGAAACAACGGCGACATGATCTATCTGGGCTTGCTGTTTAATCCGCGAACTACTTCTCTTAAGTGTGCTCCTAATGTTGAGCGTGTGTCGCGCCAACATTTGGCAACACGCTGCTAGCTTCGTAAATGTTCAGTTTTACAGCTGTATAGTAAGCATGACACGGTGTGCTACTCGAAACAATGGTCTGCAACTTGCATGAAACTACGTTTCCTCAACATTGGTTCCTGGCATACTAAGTTAGTTAGAACTCAGAATTAAATGGGTCGCGTTGAATGGCCAGTGTTTAGAGGACGTCTCTGCTTGGTTGAACAAATGTGTTACATAATCGTGGCTGTGACGATTCCGAACCGAATGGAGTCGTCTTTGGGTAAAGCTGGCGTAAGAACTTTGATAGCTTATTTTAGTGCTCGCACCTAGTTTTATATTGGGCAGAAGAGCAAACAAGGTGTGCTCAGTTAGACGTGATCGTGATCTGTATTTGGAAAAAGAACAACTGCATAGGGGACTTTGAACTGGTTTTATGCAGCTTGCTGGATTGAATGTGCGGTCAAATTACACTATTGCAACTTATTACTCGAACACCTCTGATTTACTAGCTGAGCGGGAAGTGGCTAGTAACTTCAGTCTAAAAACTATCCCATCCTATAGAGATCGATTGAACGCAGTGTTCGAGTAGATGAAATTTAAAGTATTTAGGAATGGTTCTTCCTAAGCCAACTTTCGGCGTTGCCATTTGGTATAGATATATCCCACTTTTCGATGTACAAGACTTACTTCCAATTTAACAAGTAAGAGAAACCATCAAATAATAGCTGGTGACGTTGTTATTGCAATAAACAACTTTAGAATCCAACTTGACCTTGATTTAACACGACTGAAAAAGATTTTGAGACGTTTTGCATTTTCTACTTTTTCACTAGAAAACCGTTTTTAAACGTTTCCTACAAGATGGGACAGTTTTTAATCAAAACAACTGTCAACTTTGTACTCAGGTTGCAAAATCAACAGGGTAGTGGCGCCGAGTGGGCGCATTATGTACTGCTCTATAATCCCAAGCTTACAAATGCAGATTATTATAAACGCTTACAGAAAGACCTACAGGGTTTTAATTTATTTTTTTGACGTCATGGGCTCCAATCAAAGGTTGTTTCAAACAAACAAGTCTCTGCTGGGCTACACAGTGCTTGTTGAACAGAGTGTTGGTTTTCGATCTTTGCTGCAAGTTATTCAGCATAAACTAACTTGTACCCGTTTGCACACACCAGGGCGCAGGTAGCGGACGTTAAAGGCTTGCAAGGTTTTTGCTTGATTTTTCAGTAAACAACTTACTAGTAGCTTCTTCCAGTTTCTAAAGGTGTCTAACAGCTGCTGAACATCAAAACCCACAAATAACTTGATTTAAAGCAAAGGGTAAGCAAAGAATTTTCAAGTTTTAATGGCAGACTTAGGAAAGAAGTCTTAGGGATTATGAATGCGAATTTGGAGCAGCTGCCTAGAAATCTAATCCGGCAAAATTCAACAGTAATTTGCAGTTTGGTCTACAGATGACTTTGATGCTTTTAGTCCGGAATGCGAACTACAGATGAAGCAGTGACTTTCAAAGAACAGTACGACTGAGGGGCGCGATTCGTTGTCAGGGCACCGAGTAAGGAGTTTGGGCTAGATGCAGTATAAGTCAATGTGCGATGTGATTCCGTCAACTTTGAAGAAAGCAAAGCTTCTCTGATTTGGCTAATGAACAGCAAACATATGCCGCTAATTACAACGACTCACTGAACCTCATTTTCGACGGGTTAGTTGTAAATAGCGGCGAGTCATCGTCCGATTCTTTCGACCCTGTTTCCAAGCGTGTGGCAAAGATGCTGGAGAACAACTTGTACAGTGACGTTGTTTTCTTAGTGGGCAAGAACAGAGAGGTAGAGAAATGCCTGCGGCCCTTGAAATTGAAGTTTGCAGCGTATCTTTGCGCACAAGTTTGTGATGTCGATTGGATCGGAGGTATTTGCCGCGATGCTTAACAACCTTCACTTTAACAAGAACTTGATTGCCGAGAATCCTCACCAGCAGGAGGTTCTTATTGAAGAAATAGAGCCCGAGGTGTTTAAAGTGATTCTGCGTTTTCTGTACACAGACAAAATCAAATTGAGTTCTGACAACGTGATGGCTGTTCTGTACACAGGTAACAACTGTTTTGCAATCAGAACCCAGAAACCGACCTTGTAGCTCGAAAGTATGCGATTCACGCCCTCGAAAAAGCGTGCACCAACTACTTAAAAAACCGTCTGGATTCCGATAACGCACTGATGATCCTGAGACAAGCCCGTTTCTTTGACCTTTGCGATCTAGCGGACTCTGCAATGAGCATTATAAACCAGGACGCAAATGAGATCCTCCAATCCGAAAGTTTTCTGGAGATCGACCAACAAACTCTAAATGCAATCCTTCAAAATGACACCCTTCGTATAAAGGAAATCACTGTTTTTAAGACGGCAAGGCTAGTTCTGCTGACTTTGCGATGAAAATGCTTGCAGGTGATTCGCTGGGCCGAGAGGCAATGCTTGCAGAGAAAGCTGCCGGTAAACGATGCAAACTTGCGTCGAGTTCTCGGCCAGCTTCTTTTCCAAATCCGCTTCCCGTTGATGTCACTGGAGGAGTTCGCTTCGATCGCTCAATTCAGTAGCATCCTTACCGACAAAGAGAAGGTGGACATATTCGTTTACTTCACCTCGCCCACAAAACCCGAAATCCCCTTTGTGGTAAAGAGGAGGTGTGAGATTTATGGAAAGGAAATGTCGGCAAGCCGGTTCCAGCGAATCGAAAGCCGCTGGGGCTACACGGGCACTACGGACAAGATCAAGCAAGTTTCTTCACGTTTTGATGCATACTTTGATTTAGATTCACTGTCGATGTGCCTGTGTTTATCACGGCTATCGGTCTCTATGGCTCAGTACGTGGCGAGCACCAGTACGAGACTAAAATAAAAGTAAAGCAACTTTTCAAGACTCCAATTTGGATCTTAGATTATTGATTTTGCGACCAACAAGGTGCTGGGTTCCAACGAGTTGACCTTTCAAAGTGACGGAACATCCGACCCATTTAAAGTGGCTTTCAAAGAGCCGGGGAGGGTTCGGCCGGTTAGCACTTCTCAAGCTCGGCGCTCTGTCGGGGGAGTTTTCTAATAGCAAGCGTTGCGCGTACAAAGCCTTAGATGGCTAAACTTTCATCGTGCCCACGGGGGAAAAGGGACAAATTCAGCGTCTCAAAAACCCGAGTCCTGCAATGCTTGTCGTACAAGTATGAAGCCAAAGAGCGAAAGTCAGAAAGGGCATGAGCAACTGAGCTGTGGGGCTTTGTCCACTGTGGGACAATGCTGGCGCGTCTGCTTTTACACTTGTAAAATCTGGAGCTTTTGTTGAGGCAGAAGCTTGGGCAATGTAAGCAACTAGTCGGCCTAAAGGATGAGCAGCGCAAAAGACGACGGAGCACGACGAGACACCGGCTTACAGGGAAGGCAAAGGACACGAGTGGAAACACTGCGGAGCGTTTTAGGTGCTCAAGAAGTGACCAATTCTTAATCGATTTGCTTTTTAAATTTAGTGCACTTTGGTGTCAACGTTGCAGACTGACACTTTCAAATCCAAATTGTTGCCGAGGTAAAATCTGAGCGTGATGCCGTCGAAGACCGAGTTTGGTCCGCAATTCACACTCCTAAGTATAGTGCTGCTAGTCTCGACTTATCTTGAGTTCTCGTTTGCCATCGTTTTAACTGCTAGTCGCTGAGAGTCGTGAAATCTTGTAGTAAGCAACTTGGGCGGTCAATGACTTCTTCAAGGTACGGTTTCTGGGTAGATTTAATTTAATTTATTTCCTATATCACCTTGAGCACACGCAAATGAACAAACATAATATAATTTGTTGACTTCCTCTCGATGCTAGCTCGCCGCTGAAGGCTCTCGATCATCCACTTAGCTCCACCTTGCTTTAGAGTCAGTTCTCCCAGCCTACTTCAATCTCCTACCCCGCCTTGATTACTTAGGCGATCGACAGTGGCGTCATGCCAGGATTTGAGAGCTGTGCCTAGTTGAGTGTAACCCCTACTTGGTTGTTCCCTTCTTCCGGATTTTGCGCCTTTGAGATTGTTCAGCCAGTGGTAAGGCGAAGCCGGCTGAATAGCTGGGTGTGAGCCTTGCTAGTCTGCACTCCTGTCCTGATCTGATTTGTCGTCCTTTTCATCACTCAGCGTACTGTGATGCGCTGCTGTAAGGGGGGATCGACCTACCCAAGTTGATCCTCCTGGCTCTGTAGGCGCGGTTCGGCCTCGCGTTCTGACCTCAGGCTTCGCAGTCCGGGTTTCCTCGATTCGTCTGGGTAGATGACTTTCAAAAAAGCTGGGGATTTGGAGTCAACCTGGAGGTCGATGTCCTAAAACCTATGAAATCAAAACAACGGATCTCAAGTGTCATGCTCTGACATAAAGCATCCTGCCGGCATAAAATAATGTTGCATGGAGTTTATTAGCAATGCAATTACGAAAGGTTATTTTACAGGAGTCGGGAGAGACTTCGAATTCAACCTATTTATGTTGTTCTAAAACGGCTGAAAACGTTTAAATTAGGACTTGTCGGCAACCCTCTTTATTTAGACGACAAAGGAAGGAGTCGACGGGTACTGTTGCTGGACGGAGTTGGTCTTAGATTCCGTATGAGTCTGACAACACTTTTCGGCGTGTGAATGCCCGACGAATAGTGAGAACACGGCATGCGAACAAGGTGGGCAAAGTGTCTTCGGCTTGCCAAATTAAATTCAGCATCAAACTGGATCTTTATTGGCGAAGGTCGTTTTCGTTAGCATCATGAATTTAGTTCTAGTTATTTGGGGAGGAAAACTTAGTCATCATCGCGGAATAAAGGTCAAAGTTAATTTTCAACTTGAACATGTTCTCTGAGCCATGCACTAAGCACCAAAGGTTAAGTGAGTTTCACTTTCGCCATGCACTGATCAGCCGTCTCGAGTGCTTCTCCCAAGAAACCTGCAAAACGGGACGACACCCCCCCTTCCCTCCTTCCTCTAGGGACGTGGTTGAGCAGCGCTGTTTCGAACCAAGCAAATCGCTTTTTGCACTGAATACCACCTTTTGCGTGCGATGTATTGTGGGCTCAGTGCCGGACCGGCAGAGACAGTGACCACTTGCTGCGCTTGCGAGTGCTTGTGGTAAACATCTTTGCGGGATAACTTCAATCTCAGCTCTCAAAGCAACAGAGGTTTTGAAGCAGCCCACCAAGGCCTGCAAATGCACCACTTCTGAATTGCAGCACTTGCACATTGAATGAATAATCACATACAGTCGTTGCTTTAGGGTCCTGACTCGTGGTTTGGCTCAAAAGGTCTGCGGCGCATTGTCCGTCAGTCGATTATTGGCAAGTCTACCGGAGTCATTACGTTTCAATTCAGTTATGCCGCCGGTAAGAACAACGGAACTTCGGTGGATGACGGCCAGATACCAGAAATTTATTTCTGTGTGAAAATGATTTGAAATGTTTGAACTTTTTTATTGGTGCGAAATCGCTGTGCTGGTATAAAGCTTGTTGGTCGTTTTGAAAGGTTTATCTGAAAAGCTTTCCATGGTGGACAAAGTTTTAAGTTATTTGATTGTAGTCGCACAATTTTGTTTTCAGGAAAAAATTGAGTTTTTAATAGCTCTTGCGGTCACAAGGGCGCGCTTAGTT